>PVJX010048118.1:0-11586 GCA_004027295.1 Dolichotis patagonum
CACCCTCCACTGGGTGGGATCTTCAATCTGAATTTGCTGGCCTGTCTGCCAATCATCTCTGGAAATTCCCCACAGACAGAACTAGAACTATACCTTACTGATCTGCTAGGTATTTGTCAATCCAATCAAGTTGACAGAGCATGATTAAGAATCACAACATTTCAAAAGTGTCTCCTGAAATTATATTCAATTTAGGATGTTGTCTTTATATATTAAAAAATGTTATTTGACTATGAAGCTTTCTGTCAACACAGAAAAAATACTAGTCTCTGATGGAAATTTAGAACTGTTTGTTAAGCAAAATACTACACAAGAGGAAGGAGAGATTTGTCTTGGAGCCTCTTTTATTACCAGTTACTTTGATCCTTGCTATTTTTTAGACTACCATTTGAATTACTATGGTGATAGTAACTGAGAATACTATTCTGGGAAGCAAACCTGCTGTGTTGTGCTATAATAATCAGTAAAGAGAGTTTGTTATTGAGAAAGTACTTTTATTGTATATAATTTTACATTAAACAGATAATCATTTGGTCCTTATCTTAGCTTTTTTTTGTAAAAAAAAATAGTTTACTCTATAAGAACATATTATAATTCTTGAGACACTTATAGCTTGAAATCCCTCAAATACCAAATTTAAGATGAATAATTATGTGCAAGTTATTTGTAAAGATAGTGATCTCAGGTGAAGTTTATGAAGACACAGTATGAGAAAACAGGTAATATTGTGGTTTCACCTGAAGTTAAAAATCCTGTTTCTTTATAGGGAACTCATGTTTATTGATTACATCACCATATTCTCCTGTCATGAGATAAAATATTTTGTAACCTATTATCAATAATTGTTCTTTGCTGAAGTAATAAGAGAACTGGTAGTCTAGATATTTCTGCATTCTCAAAATGCTTACATGAAGAGTGATACCTTTGGGAAACTTTAGTAGCCAACACACTAAGAACCCAAGTAAACAGATAAAGAGGAATGGAAAAAATACTGGGTGTATTACTCATTTTTCTACTACAGATAGTCTCCAGCATTTCATCTCAGTTAGTATCACAAAAACTTTAATCCTGGCATTGCATAATGAAGGACCAAAATTTACCCATAAGCATCACTACTGACACTGCTCAAGTGGCATCCACAGCAGGGATCAAACAAGAATACGATATAAAATTTGGATCTTTGTGAAAACAACATGTGCTCATGTGTATCAGGGCCCTAGCAGGAGATTTATTCCAGGGACCCAGAGCAGATGGTACAGTTGCCAACTGACCTTTGTGAAACATTGTTTGCTGCTTGGCTTTTACTAAAAAAATCAGGTTTTTCATTCTCATGAATGTATTTAGCCACAAAAATATTTGTACTTTAGTCATACATAACTTAAATTTATTCATAGTTTCTTAAAATGGTACCATTTATGAGAATAAAATCCAGATAAGACAATATTAATTTCATTAGATAATATAACAAATCAAATAGATAATATGAGTTTCAGATAAACAATGTGTAATATTTAGTGATTTTTCCATGCAATTTTGTGACATGGATTAAATAAAATTTTTATTTTATGTCTAAAATTAAACTTTAACTAGAGACTTCTATTTGTATTCACTAAACCTGGGAACCTTGCTACAATAGCCAGAGTACTTGAAATATCATATACTTATAATGCAATAATATTTCATAGAGTAAAACAATGAATTGTAAGTCATTTTTCTGGCATGTTTCATTATCAATATAAAACTCTAAAAATGTGTAAGGAAGTGAATAAAAAACCTATTAAAATATATTTTAACATTTGAATTATTGCCCTATCAACTTCCCAGAAATATAAAATGGAACATATATATGTAAATAGATAGATAGATAGTCTCACACATGTACACATGTGCACATATGCAGTTTTTCATCTGCATTGAGTTTTAAAAGACTAGTGCATGGTGAAGTTACAGCATCAATTTATAAATGATATATAAAAAGAAAAATCTCAGTTCCCCTACAGTGCCGGTTGAAAACACATTGTGTTGGCTTCACTGCTGAGCAGAGTGGTGCCGAGCTACCAGCCATAATATTGCTCGAAATTGGAGACATCCATCACATCGAGCAATCGTACCAGCTGGAAAGAAAGCAAAGTTTCTTTATGTGTGATCTCCCTCTAGGAATGAAGAAAGGAATCAATTATTCTTCTCCACCTTTTCTTCTCATTTATGTATCAGGGATTTATACTATAAAGGTTATTGCCATCTACTCAGTTATGTTATTTATAAGCTAAAGTGTGTGTGTGTGTGTGTGTGTGTGTGTGTGTGTGTGTGTGTGTGTGTGTGTTTTAATTTGTAGAACCAGTTTACATATTTTAAAGAACAGTTTACTGGGGAAAAAAGTAGAGAAAAATAAAATACAACTATCATTAATAACAATAAAATGAACCTTCAAACAGCAAAATACAGCTTGACTTCATCATAAGAGAAATTACTTTTTATTTTGATCAGATTTCTCCAGAAATGCTTCAGAAAATCATCCATTTTAGAGCATTTAACAAACAATAGCAATTAATCTATTGTTTCAGAGTTTTGAGGTTTATAACAATAATGTAAATATTCTGAGTTCAGACTTCTGGGAAGATGGTGGAGCAGTTAGCAGCAGAGTAAACAGCCTCTCTGGGAGAAACAGTGCAGATGCTGGGTTATAACATCATGATGGAGACAGGAATGAAGGAAGTGGATACCCTGGACCCAGGAAAAATCTAAAGTGAGAATTGAAGCCACAGAGAGAGTGAAAAAGAAAAACTTAAAATAAGAAGTCGGTAGCTGGTGGTGCCTTCACCTGGAGCCAGACCCACTCTGTGAGAGGCGTTGTTGGAATCTGGGAATACATGGTCATGGTGGCTGTGGTGGCTGGAAAGCCTGGAAGCCCCTGAAATGAGGTGCAGCAGTGGAGGGCAGTGGCAGACTCAGAGGACTGCATGGCTGGCAGTGAGTGCAGAGGGCTCGGTCCTCCCAAGGGAGAGTGAGATTGGCTGGGAGCCATTTTGATGTCACACTGGGTAAGAACCAGAACTTCACCAGCTCCCTCCAGTAACTCCTAGCTGAGAGTAGTCTGGGGGAAACTGCTTGGACTGAGCCACACCCCTGTGTGCACTCCAACAGCCATGGCAGAATTTCCCCACCTGTAACAAGCTCAGCCCTCAGTGATAGGCCCAACCAATGTGTCCTCTAATAGCCAGGGTGAGGGCTCTGGACCTGTGCCTCCGCATGCACTCTGGCAACCATTATTGCAGATTCCGGCAGGTAACCAGCTAGGAGGCAGAGGGTCAGCTTGCCCATACATGCACTCCAACAACCACTGGTGAGCAAAACAGTAGCAGAGGGGGCTCACCATCTGTGGCAGACAGTGGGCAGCCAGCACTGTCAGAGAAAGCCAGCAGATCTGCCTCCACCTGCAGGGCACTGCCACTGGAAGGCCCTTTCCTGTGGGTGGCCAGTAGAAGCAGGGACACACAGCAAGGTAAGCTCTGTAGGCCACCATTGGAAGCCCTTGGTTCCTTCAGACAGACATCATCCACCAGCAGAATCAGACAAACACACCCCTGTGTGGCTGCCACTATCGTGGGAGTCCCAGTGTGGACACACAGTCTGAGAGAAGCAACCCCATCTCCACATACATCCTTATCATCAGCAAAGCTACAGTGTAGCTACACAGATCTGGAGAAGCGTACTCCATGCCCTGCTACCTCCATGTAATCTGGGATTAGAGGAACTCAGGTGCCTGTCCCACTCCCTTACAACACAGAAAGGCAGCCAGTGTGGGTGCGCACAACCAGGTTGTTGGCAGGAGCCCAGGAGAATGTCAAGACAAAGGAAAAAAGGCAATCTCAGACCCTAGCCCACACAGAAAAAGTCTGGGAGACACAGTCATGGAAGAAAATACAAGTTATACACCTGAAATCTCTGAGAGGATAGCAACTGAAGTAAAGAAACAATTCCACAAGACTGTAAAAGCAGTCAAATCAGAAATCATGTATCAGGTAAAAGAATCCACAAACATAATGAAAGAATTGCCCAGCCTGTCTAAAGTAGACATAGATATAAAAGAGGAGCACAGGAAAGTGATGGAAACTTTGAATGAATATAGAGAGGAATTGCAATGCATGAAACAGATTCAAAAAGAGATCCAGAAAGTTAAAAAGTCAATCAAAAGCTGGCAAAACCAGTTGAAAGAGACTGAAGATAGACTTTCAAACCTTGAACATAGGATTGCAGCCAGTGATCATAAAAGGCAAGATCTCTTAAAAATAATAGGGAATCAGGAAAAAACAACTCAAGAGATACAAGATGATGCAAAGACGCATAATTTTAGAGTAACAGGTATTGGTGAAGAGGCAGGGCTCAACACAAATGAAGTTAAAAGGCTATTTACAGAAATAATAGCAGAAAACTTCCCAAACATGGGAAATGGATCTGACGTGCAAATAAGTGAGGCATATAGGACTCCAACTAGCCCTAATCAAAGTAACTCTAGACCCAAACATATAATAGTCAAGATCCCAGAAATTCAATACAAGAACAGAATATTAAAAGCTGTTAGAGAAAAGAAACAGATTATCTATAAAAGAAAACCAATCAGAATCACAGCAAATTTATCAACGCAAACCATTAAGTAGAGTTTAAAGTATTTCAAACTCTGAAAAAAACAACTTCCAACCCAGATTTATATGCCCTGCAAAAATATCTTTCAAAATTGATGGAAAAGCAAGATAATTCCATGATAAAGAACAGCTGAAGGAATTAATGACTATCAGACCAATCCTACAAAAATTGTCAAATGATATTCTAGAGAGAGATAAACAGGACCATGGCTCCAAGAATTGCAGCAGAGGAGGATTGTTAAACAAGACAGTAACTGAATGAAGGGGAAAAGTGGAGGGCCAACAACAGGAGAATAGCATTGCAGAGACAAACCAATGTATGCTGGCTGTAACCATTAATCTAAATCGCCTCAATTCAGCAATAAAAAGAAACACAGGGAGGGTGGCTCAAGAAACAAGATCCACTGATACACAGTTTACAAGAAACACATTTAACTGGTGAGGAAATTCATAGACTGAAAATCAAAGGAGAGAAAACAATTCCATGCAGTAGAAAGCTACTCAACTATAAAGTAAAATAATCTTGAGTCTCTTGTAGGTAAGTGGACACAATTGAAGATCATGTTCATGGGTAAAAATTTTGCAATCTTATGCATGAACCCTAGCATAAGAAGTAGAAGGAGTTGGGATCCAAATGCAAATAGTGATTATAAAAGTGAATAGGGGAGGAAAAACCCCGGAGAAAAGGTGAAAACTATTCCTGTTTATTATTGTCTTGTCTTGAACTATTGTTTTGGCTTTGTTCTGTCTTGTTTTGTTAGATTTTACTGTGTCAGATGGTAGGAGCAGCTCTTTTGTAGATAATGGGATATATTATAGTAATCGTGGTTTTCTAGTACATTGTTTCAAAGTCTTATAATGCTTTCATTCATTTAATTGGTTTTATTCTGTTTTGTTTTGCTTGATTTTCTTATGTGTGATGGTATGAACAACTATTTTGAAGAAAATGAGACATTACAATAGTCATTGCTGATTTCTTATCATCTCGTTTTGAATTCCTATCATTTTTTGTTCTTGTGTTTTGATTGGTTCTATCCTGTTGTGTTTTATTTGACTTTGTTATGATGGTATGGACAACTTTTTGAGAAAAATAAGATAATATTGTAGCCATTGCTCATTTCCCGTTATCTGGTTTTGAAGTCCTATAATGCTTTCATTCTTTTCAATGGTTTCATTCTATTTTGTTGTGTTCAATATTATTGTTTGTGAAGGCATTGTCAACTACTTCAAAGAAAACAAGACACATCATGGTAGCTATTGATGATGTCTTGCTGTCTTCTTATGAAGTCCTGTATTGCTTGTATTGTTCTGATCTGATTTCTTTTGTGTTGTTTGTTTTGTTTTATTCTCATTAAAATGAAATAGAGTTCAGTACACAAAACACTATTGTGACCCTTCAAAGGCGTGACATGGTGGTGGCTTAGTTTACACACTTGCTTCTTTGATATTTTGTAGCTTCCCACATATCAATATTAGAAACCAATTTGAAAGATAAATGTCAAAGACAATGTAAGTGACAGAAACACAAACTTATTACAATAAGGATTATCTAATATAGAAAATTCTATAGTGTCATTGTCCATTGTTCCACTGTGGGGTGAGAAAACCAACGTGCAAATGCATAGCGACACCATGGCACCTCTATCAATTGATGAGAATACAAGGCAAAGTCAACTGTTGGGATTTGTGCCCATTTTTAATTATCTCTTCTCAACTTTTCCAAAGAAAAATCACTTGAAAATACAGTAGATATTAAAACAGTGGCAGAAGGTACATGTAGGGGTGTTTTTCTATAATCTCAGCAGTCAAGAGGCTGAGGCAGGAGGAATACTGAGTTTGAGGCCAACCTGAGCTACAAAGTGAGATCAAGTATGGCCTCAACTGCATCATGAAACCCATATCAAAATGATGAAAAATAAAAAAAAAAACAAAAAACAGTGACAGTGCCAGAGATGATTCCCAAAAGGATTGCTGAATAGATTCAGAAGAGTTAAAGCAAGAGTTGGGCAGCACTCTGATTTTAACATCAATTAATCTTTAACTCAAAATTACCTATTCATCCCATCTTTTTTCTGAATCAGGGAATGTACAGGCTAGAACCTGGAGGGCATAACTGTGTGAAATAACATCAAGTCAAATTACTGAATCTTGGGTCCGGGGATTTAGCTCAGCGGCATAAGCACCTGCCTGGCAAGTGTGTAGTCATGAGTTCGATTCCTGGTACCAAAATAAATAAATAAATAAATAAATCTTTCCACTGGAAAATGAGAAGGAAAATAATGGAAAAAATAAGACTACAAGTGCTTTAAAACAACATGTAAAATTTAAGCATGAAAAAAAAACTGAAAGAGAGAATTAAGAGTCTTGTTAGAGCAATAAATAATATAACTTCAAGCAATTGTACTAGGAATATAGTCTGAAACAGTCTATAAAAGCTAAGTAATAACAAATACATCACCACCAACACATCATCAATATGTGCTGAATAGTGAAATAGGTGCTGCTAAAAATTAAGCACTGAGCTGAAAATAATTCAAATAGGTATTATCAGACAGGTAAAGAAGGATGGTAAAGTAAGAAAATGGTTTAGCTGTTTGTGTAAAGAAGGCTCACTAAACTCAGGAACCTAGGATTATGTCGCAAAACACAATGAGACTGTCTCACTCTCAAAAACCAGAAAGGCAAGAAAGCAAGTTAACATTTTGAAAGTATGTGTGAAAATGTCAAAACTAAATATAATGCTAGGGTCAGGGGGATGGAATAAAGTAAAATTGCTGGATATCTTGAAGATAATGCTTTAAATCTTTTCTAAAAGTAAAATAGAACATGTAACCTCTCCAATTAGAAATAAGTATATGGTAGCCAGAAGTTACTGTGGAAAATAAAATAAATTTAAACATGATAGAGAAACTAAATTGCCTTGAAATTTTAAAAAAAGTTTATTTGTAGATGCCACAGAGAATCTATGTCCACAGAGCAACAAGAAGCATACTGTCATCAAATTTCTTAACAGAAATATTCAGAGTTTGACAAAATATATCAGTGTTTCCACAATATTAAATGAAAACACTTATGCCAAAATTTTACACACAAAAATTATGACACAAAGATAAAAAATAATAACCCGAAGAACTCTAATCATTATAATGCATATAAATGTCATCTTTGAAATAACCTTAAAGAACCTTACCTATGACAAGTAATTCTTTTCTTCAAGCCACATTTCTTCTTTTATAGTCTTTAGAATATTGCTGGGTTAGAAGTTAGCAATTTATACTTTCCAGAATATTTTGCCAGACTCCTGATTGTTGTTCTCTGTGCAGCTTAGCTACTACATGCGCATAGATAATTGTTAGTATTTTTACATCTTCTTCCACATAGATATCTAAGGAACTCAACACTGTAATTTTCCAGGGTAGTCTCAGGTTCCTGCAGTTACTTCAGACACTGACTGTACTTTTTCACACCAGTGTTTTTGAACATTAGTACCGAACTTCTAATTTTAATTGTGTCTGCTTAAATAACTAGTGCTGATTTTTTTTTGACTGAATGTTGAAACAGTATATAGGCAGATGTATGGAAATCAGAAATTAACAATTCATTGGATGAAGGAACAATAATAATATCATTTCAATATTGAAATTCATAGAAATGTTTCACAAGAACATGAAAATGATAGAAAAGAAAAGTTGAAGTCCAAAAGGCAATAAAATATAAATCAGTATGAAAAGTTTTGACTTCTGAAGTGGTGGATGGCATAGGAAAAAATAATTTTAAAGAGTGATAAGTGAAAATGCGACACAAAATAGCAAATATAGTTTCTTATATACCTAACATTCCATGAACAGAATAAATTATGAAACAGTAAAGAATCTCAGTCATTAAAATTCATTAAAACATTTAACATAAATCAATACCTGAAAAATTTGCATGGTAAACAAGTATCTATAAAATCAATTGTTCAGCCACATCAAAGAAGAAAGCATAAAATGTCAGTTGTCCCAAAGAAAGATTTCAGTAAGATTCTAAGTTTTATAATAATATCTAGGAAAATTATATTAGCCATGCTTGAACCAAAGGAAAAAAATAGGTTGAGCACACTAAACATGACATGACAGAGAGTATAAGATTAACAATTTAAAACTCAAACTAATTTATGATCACTAGAAAGAGACAGTGAATTTTAAGATTGTATCCTTTGCACTTAAATGCAAAGTTTCAGAATATTAAAAGATAAAGAGTATCTGTAGGCAGGTAAGTTGAAATGTGGTTAGAAATTTAAAATGATAACACAAATATATGTGTACAACAAATTCTTATTCTGTAAATTAAATAAACATATAACAATGTCAGTCATCGCATAATAATGTAGATAAACAATTCCAGTCTCCTCAGCTACATTTTCAATTAAATATACTATATTGACAGGTTTAAAGGAAAAAAAATTCACTTATATGATGTTAGTAAGTGTTCTCATCACAGACAAAATAAACAGCATCTGAAATTTAAAGGAGTATTTCAGTTTGTTGATAGGTTTAGTCCAACATCAGCTAGCCCTAAGGCGGAGACATCGTGACACGAAGTGCAAGGTGGAAGAAAACTGCACGTTTCAGGGTGACCGGGAAACAGTATCGGAGTGGCTGAGTGGACAGTGCAGGCACCAGACATAGACACCAAGACCATGTTTCCATGACTCATCTGGACTCACTGAGAGTTTGTGGAACCAGGCCCTAGGTTGGGAAGGTGGGGGTGGACAGCCCAAAGCCAATCAAGTTGAGACTGCACCTTCACTGTCACATAGATTTCTAAAAATCAGGAATTTAAAAAACACAGAAGTAAAATTTACTCTATGTGTTTTATAATATGTTAAAAAACTAATAATGAGCACACATAATACATGCATAAACATCAATAAACACAAAATTTAGAGCAAGTGATGCTGAGAAATGAACAGAAAAATGGACATTAATATACAATTAAGTGCTCAGCAAGGGAGATATTTGTGTATAAGAATGTCATATAGTACCAAAGAAGCACTACAAATCAACAGTTCTATTATGGTTTTAAAACTGGTCCACCTCATAAATATTGTGTTTCTGTGCAATGTAAAAACGTGTCCTCTATGTGAATAAAAGAGCCAAAGTTGAATGATAAATAATAATAGAAATACAGAAATCAATCTTTGTCACCTTAAGGAGAATAATACTAAAAGAAAACAAAAAATATGTGACTCATAAAGTGCCCTGAATTTCAATTAATTAAAGACTATTGTAGCTCCTTAATATAAAATATTATAGGTAGATTTAATACACGTGTCACATTCTAAAGAAGACAGATATAAAATCTGAAACTAACAGGACAGTAGGGCTACACCCACATGTCACAGTGATAAGAACAGAAATCCGGTGTAAATTTTAAAAATTCTTTGGCTTTGATTTGCTTTTGGATTTTGTTTTTAATATGTGTGTAAATCTGTGCATATCACACAAATACATATAGAAACTTAAAAATGTTAATTTAGTTGCTCAACTTCACTACTATTTAAGGAAATATAATTTTAAATGATGTCAAGATCCAGTTCATCTGCTTTAAACTGTCTAATTGTTAAAGTAAGGTAATATCTTATCTGTAATTATATAGATACAGAACTTGCACTTCTTTCATGAATTGGTATGGTGAATCTGAATACCAGTATGGCAGTTCTTTATGAATTTTAATTTCTTCTTCTCATTGGGGATTTAATTCAGGTACACAGTACCTGCCTGGAAAGCCTGAGGTCTTGAGTTTAATACATGATACACAAAAGATACATAAATTAAGTGAATAAATAAACAAATAACCCTTCCCTACTAGAGAATGAGATCTTATAATTAGTGTGTACCATAGCAAACCTTTTACATAGTTTCCCAAATAAATATATATTGGGTTATTCATTGTGGTCTTATATGTTGTCTTAGTTACTTTTTACTCATCGCTGAGATAAAATACCTGATGCCCAAAGTTGGGAAAGGAAAGATTTATTTCTTACAGTTTTTGGAGGTTTCAGTCTATACTAAGTTGGCTCCAAAGCATGGCGGGGTCGCAGTTCATGGCGGCTGCAAACAGCAAGGTGAAAACTGGTGATAGAGAAAGACACCCCTTCTTCCTGCCATTACATCACATCCTGGCTCCACCGCAGGAGGGTGTAGCACTGACACCCCAATCCAAGCACTAGACAATGAACCAATCACAAATGCACAATGCAAATACATGAGGCCTGGGGGCCACCAACATAAACCATGATATGTGTTATAGCTTCAAAATAGTAGCATGGTCACTATCAAGGAACTAGATTAGAACAATGGGTTGTATGTTTATGATGAGAGAGTATGATAAACATGAATAAAGCTGTCAAAACAGGTAGATATTAAAAGTGTATAATAATATAAGTGACAAACTGTCTTGGCTAATTTTTGTTATTGTTGAGATGAAATACATGACACCCCAAATTAGGGAAGGAAACGTTTATTTAGCTTACAGTTTTTTGGAGGTTTCAATCCATATTTTGCTAGCTCCAAGGCAGGGTGGCATGGCTGAGGGGCAACATTCATGGAGTTTGCACGTGGCAAAAGCAAAAAAAGGCAAAAAGGGTTCAATGCCCTCTTCCCTCCTTATATTGTATGCCAATTACCCACCCTGGGTAGGTGCAGCACTCAATCACCAATCCCTGCACTAGACAATGAACCAATCACAAACACTAAACTCAGCTGCCTTCATGACTGCAGGAGGCTTTGGGGTTATGCTTAACCCATAACATTCCAGCCCTGACCCCTGAAGACTCATGCACATACTTTATCCAAAAGACATTTGGTCCATCTCCAAGAATTGCCAAAGACCTAACAATTTTAACATTGCTAAAATGTCCAAGTCCCAAGTTTCCTCAGAGATCTAAGTCAAACTCTTA
>PVJX010048119.1:0-11597 GCA_004027295.1 Dolichotis patagonum
TCATAGCTTTGAAGCCTTTCAATATTTTCATTCATCAGTTGGAATGTTTTTATTCTGTTTTGTTTGACTATATCATGCATAATGATATGAACAGCTGTTTTGAAGAAAATAAAACATTATGACAGCTATTGCTGATTTAATATCATCCTTCTTAGAAGTCCTCCCATGCTTCTATTCTTCTACTACCATTGCTCTATCTATCACATTGTGTCTTATTGGGATTTGAATATGTGTGATAGTATAAACAAAATTTTTTATTGAAAATGAAATATAGTACCCATTGATCATTCTCTGTTATTCAGTTCAGAATGCCCTGTAATTCTTTCACTCTTTGAATGGTTTTATACTATTTTATTATGTTTGATATTATTGTATTTGAAACTGTGCTCAAATATAACAGAGATAGAGATATTGTGATAGCTACTGTTAGTGTCTGGTTATTTTAATGTAAAGTACTGTGTTGCCTGTGTTATCCTCTTCTGATCTGCTCCGTTCTGCCCTCTTTTGTTTTATTCTCTTTAAAATAAAATTTTAAAAAAGATTTATCTTCCCTGAAAACAATACTCATAACCTGATTGCATATATTCTTTAAAAAAATGAGTGGAAGAGTATACTTACTACTCAGAACTGGTTGCAACTGAAAATAACTTTTTTATGATTAGGGAACAAATGAACATGGATTACCATTTTTTTTTTGTACCAGGGATGGAACTGATGACCTCATGCTTGCCAAGCAGGTGCTTAAACCCTTGAGCTAAATGCTCAGTCCTGGGTTACCATTTTAAACAAAAACTAGTGCTAGTTTTTCCGCAGCTGGAATACACAGGAAACAAGAATGGGGGTAAGAGGGGCACCTCTCAGAATTCCACTTTTTCACCCACTTACAAAAGCTTGATTTCCAATCTCAGTGACCTTGACTTGTCCTAGCTTAGAGACCTTCGTAGTCAAGGAATAAATTATTCCACCAGGAGCTGTAATGATTTCTCTAGTGGCTGCAGAGCAGAGTCTGACATCTGACCATTCTGTGTTACTCTTCGTTAATCAAGCAATGCTGAGTGGCTATTGAACATCAGGAAGATAGAGGATATTTGGAAACCAGTACATTCTTTGATGTGACTGATTGCCAAAATATTAATGCGACAACTATATCACTTCAGCATAAGGAAGACCAATGAGAGCTCGTATGCCTCTCATTTGAAGTTTGAATTATGTATCCAAATAAAAAGCCAGCAAATCATTGGATAAGAAGCAAATGAATATGAACTTAAAGGAGCAAGAGGGATTTGTAAAGATCCACTGTAGGGTCACTATTAGCTGCACAAACAAGGTCTTCAGTAGCTAGGCAAGTACATTTCTTTGTTCTATTATTTCTAGGTTTACATTGATTTTTTTCTTTCATCTCTTCCTTTTGCTTATAATTTTGCATTAAGTGAGGGTGATGGTTAATTTCATAGTTTTATCCCTTGTTCCAAGTATCTCAAGATAGAGTTGTGATTGAGTTAGTGAACAAATTATCACACAGAGATGAAAAATATGCCTGATAGAGCTCATTTTCTTTTATAGAAGGACAAAATTATATAAGTTGGGAACATATTATGGCTCCAAAAGTTTTGTTTAGGAGTTTAGATTTGGGATGAAGAATATATCTAGATGATGAGTTTTTCCAGGGGAGGATTTGTAGATATTAGCTCACATAACCCCCATTCCAAATACTCTTCTGTGTGCTATCTTGGACTGCAGGGGTTGGAAAATGAAAACTGTATTTCCCAGTCTTCTCATATCTGGAGTTCTCTTGTAATTTAGTTTCTGCCAAATGCATTCTGTGAGTTTTAGATTTAGAACTGAGTTATGTGGCAAGAGACACTGAACATGATACAACAGTTTTGATGATAAAGTTCATAGCAGAAGCCTCAGGGACCCTACTTAGATGACTCCCTACAATGGTGTGGGTAGAATTCCCCACTGAAGCAAAAACAATGAGGCCCTGCAGTCTGCAGCTTCCAAATTCAGAAGTTTATTGCAAGGATGACAGCAACTGTCCTGGTGATGCCAGAAGCTCTGTGATTTGGGGAACAGGGATGAGTATTTCTCTTCTCTGTGTCTTAGATAAGCACTCAATACTTACAAAATTTCTATTTGGTCATTTTACAATTTGATTAAGCCCAGTATATCAGTCACTTTTCTGAATCTACCACGTGGAAGACTATATAGTAGCCCAAAGATGAAGGTCTTCTTGTTCAAGGTCCCATATGAGAAACAAATGTAGTGATGGAAATCACGCTGCAATATATGGAAATCAAAAAGTGAGTTCCATAGTTATACTGCAAGGTAACTGAGTATTCCTATTTAATATTGGATAAGATTTCATAAACTTTGGGTTCAAAATAAACTGAGGAGAGTTTTAACAAAGACTTTAGGGTGGTAAGGAAAATGCTTTCTGTATTTTAGGATGAGATTTTAGAATTCAGTAGCTGAAAAAAAAAAAAACCTGTCAGATACGTATGAGTGAATGGGGAATTTTTCCACCACTAGAAAACCTGGAACCTGAAAGGGAGATGCAGCATGCTATGATTTGAACATGCTTTGTCCCTTCCAAAACACATGTGGAAATTTGTTCCTCATTTAGGGGTGGTAGGAGGTATAAAAGTGATTACCTCATTAGGAGGAATTAATGCAATTCTCCTTGGACCAGATTAATCAGCATTTAGAGTGGGTTGTTGCAAAGCATAGTTTCTCTCTCTTTGTCTCTTTTGCGTGTAATTCCCAGGGAACATTGCTAGATACTGTGCTTGCGCTTCGAGTTTTCTGCCACTCTATGATGCAGCATGACACCCTTTTTTACAGCTGCCTGAATTTGAATCTCTTATCTACAAAATTAGGAGCTAAATAAACTTCTCTTCTTTACACATTATCCACTCTCAGGTATTCTTTTACAGCAACAGAAAACAGACTAGGGTATAGGAAAACATATCCAGAAAAAAAGAAAAAAAAAACTGAAGCACATTGCAGTGAGACTAAAACACAGTTGAAGGTTTGACTTTTGGTGGATTGTTGTTTATTTGTTTTGTATACAAAACATTACAGATCTAAGATGATGAGAGAAAACTGTGGGAGTAATGAATAAATTAAACTGAGAGAAGAATATGAAGGAATCTAATTAGAAAATTACCATAATATGAGTATATTCCCAAGGCAATAATCTGGGAACAAAGAGTAGGAGATAGATTTCACAGATAGCAAGGAGCCAAAGTCAGCAGTGTTTGACACCCTGTGGATTGTGAAAATTGATTAAAAATTTGGAGGGAAATTGACATTGACTTTCAAAAACTGAATGGATGTAGTTACGGTGGTGTAGGTGGCTATTGGGTGAAGCACAGAGATAATACCTAGCAAGTCTAGGAACTGGTGGAGCTCTGTTTTAATTTGCTGCATTGAGAATGCACGTAAGATCTAGGCAGCTCTCACGGCACAGACTAACTCTACTGGTGAACATTGAAGGCAAGGTAATAGATGAAAATTTCAGAAGCAAGTATTTAGAAATTAGAGATGGCATCTGACTAGCACTTTAAATATGTAAGCTGTTAGTCACAGTATGCCTCACACAACAGCAGCAATATTTGCAATAATTAGGAATCACACCTAAGCAGCTTTAAAATGGTGAAAAATGGTAAAAATCAAGGAAGGGTAGAGGAGTTAATAGCATAAAAAAATTTTGTGATTCCCTGAGATGCTTTTGGGAATCATATTCAATACTAGGTGAGATTTTAGGAGAGTCAGGGTACTTTGGGTTATTTTTGTCAAACTTTTTTGTATAATATCTGATGTTGAATATTAAGAATATTTAATTACAATATTTTATGAGCACATTTCCTTATTAAATATATTTTCACTTCAAATGAGCCACTGCTTTCAACAAACTTCCAGAATCCATGGAATTTTTCAGGGCTAAGAGACCCTCCTGGACATAATGTTTTAACTCTTCTTTCAATTTTAGTAGGGCTAAAGAGTACAGATTTTTATTTTCCTTTTAGAAATACTCAAAGATAAAAAACGGGTACTAGGAAACAGGGAGATAGATCTTTTGTGAAAGGGAATGGTACCAAGAGAAAACGGGAGAGGAAGGGAAAGAAATTAAGATGTATCATGTACACATACCAACTCTCCACAATGAATGTAACCATTACATACTCCAGACATACCCTTAAAAAAAATCTTTCTTAATAAAAGATTTTATTTCTCATTTATTATTTCTTAAACATTCTGAGCAAAAATATTGTCCACGAAGGCCAAAATTTTGATGAATAAATATCAGATGGTATACTTAATTTTGAAATCCCAATAAACATTGAAATTCTTTTTAGTTTCTAAAATAAATTTGACCTATGTAACTTACTACTATGAAAAAATACTGGCTCCAAGCTGTTTCTTTTTCATTATTCAAGATTTCGCTAGTTCTTTAACTGCATATGTGTATGTGTGTCTCAGTTCAAAAATTACAAGCAAACAAATCATCCCAAAAACCTGCATATTACATAATTTCAATAAGTGCATAAAAGTGCAAAGAAATTTTTAAAGAATCAATAAGTGACATACGATAATAAAAAGCAGTTTGAGGTATAGCTTTATTTACTAGCATAGACCAATACCTACAGACTATTAGTACTTTTTACTAGGAAAACAGAGTCAAAGAAAGCTGTCCATTTAATGTTATATAAACAAAGAGTTACAGAGTTGGGATTTTTCTCAGAGACTACTTAGCTAAATCCTGTCATTTCATCATGGGGAAATTTAAGAACCCTGAGGCAAAAAGACTGCACATAGTTTTGTAGCCAGTAGTGAGAGATGAAAGGGATAAATCTGATACACCATTTAACTGGGTTACAATAACCCACATAAGCCCATTCTATTATCTTTTTCTCTCTTAATTTTAGATAAGGAAATGGGCAATAAGACATTTATAATAGTGTCAAAATTCAACAACATGGCTACATGACTTTTTTTCTCAGCCATGTTGAAAAGTATGCATACAAATGTTCCTTCATGAACGTTCTTTGTAGTATGGGAGGTAGACGTTTCCACATAAATAATAATGCCTGAAGGTCAGGACGTACAGTCTAGCCCCGTGTTTTCAGTTTCTGTTTGGAAGCATCCTGATGTTCTATAAGAAACTCAGAGAAACACAATGAGTTATTTTTAATTTTTGAAGTAGTCCTCTACTCAGTATTTGTTAAAGACCTTAAAACCATTAGCTTAAAGTAGTTTAAATTTCAATATTAGATTGTTGTCTTGGTTACTTTTCTTCTTACTGAGATAAAATACTTGACACCCATAGTTAAAGGAGCAAGTGTTTATTTGGCATGTGATTTGTTAATGGTTTGGTTCAAAGTTAGCTGGCTCCAAGGCAGGGTGGCATAGCAGAGGGGAAACTCTTGATGGTAGGCAGGAGACAGCAGGGAAACAAGCAGCAAGTGACAAGCAGCAGCACTCTTTCTGTCCCTTATATCCTGTGGAGGCTTCCCACACTTAGGGCAAGTAGCACTCACACCCAGGTTGAGACAGTTTTAGTCTTAGAATTGCACCATGAATCAATCTGAATGCCACAACCCGGATCCTAGCATCACATACTATATAGGTCCAGCCACCTCGGAAAAGCCCCACCTATAACCACAAGAGAGTCAGATAGATACAAGCCAACACAATTGTGTTATACTTTTAACAAGACATTATATCCTTGAAAAGATAGAATTCTAGCATTCTCAATGATAGAGTCTCATGCAAAAAATAATGTGCATTCTAGTGTATTATCAGAATGTATAGTACTTAAAAGACACAGGCATCTCATTTCAATGTATTTGTATTTATTTAAAAATAAAATAAATGTTACATTGATTTTTATGGATTGCTTTCAAATGCTAAGTGGTTTGGATCTAGTAACTGAGTTTTAAACCTGCTAGGTATCAATACTGATTTCATGGTACAGTGAAATAGTTGTTAAAATATCAAGGCAGCCATTGTTCCAGAAAGTTTGTCAATCACATGCCATTCTTTTCTAATTTGAGCAGATCAAGTGTCCACCTACATAGGAAGTTGGAAAATCTGACCTGATACAGAAAATCTGGGAGGAAATATAGAGCAAAAGGAACACTTCAAGGCATTGAAATGGGACCTTTTTCTAAATGTGTATCTTCGCAATCTAATTCAAACAACTTTTGATTATGTTACGGGAAAACTAAGTCCCCATTTGTTGTAGAATGTGCTGCATTCATTGTCTCACTTCAGTAATGAAATCAAGAGCCAATGGGGGTGTTTAGGGAAGCTTTGTTAGAATTAAGGAAAAGAATAGCTCCAGATTTCCAGGACAGGTCCACAGTGAGTGGCCACCAAGATGGTTGTCACAGGTAACATACAGCAAAAGCACAATGTGCAATGTAAATAGAGTGGGGGTCAAGCCAAAGTCAACCTAATGGATTGTAAGTATAGTCGCTAACTTAGTGTTGGTCCAATAGGAAAGAGGGTATATTGTAATGAGGGTATATAGAAAGAATGAAGACATTCTTGCAAAGGGATGAGTCTAGATGTTCTGCGTACCCCCCTACAAACCTGATGCCTAACTGAGCTCCCTGGATCAGATGATGTTAATTACAGTATAATATCAAATTTCTGCTCATCTCTAGGGGAGGTTTGCAGGGCTGGCCAGTGCATCTCCATTTTGACTCACCTCTAGCCACAATTTTGATGTGTTTTTGTCTTTTGGACTAGTCTGGTAGTTCCAGCTCTGCAGTGTAAGACAATAGACTGAAGTCTTTGGAGAGCCATGCCTGCTTCCAATCTGAAGGAAGAGTGCTGGAGAGTTCCCCTTCCCGTGGGGAGCGCCATCTAGAGAACCCAATCCCTTTCTGATTGCATATTAATTTCTAGCTTAGCTGTCTATAACAATAGCATCTATAATTTATATTTTATAGCTCAGCTCTACCACCTGAGAGTGAAGTACAGTTTTCTTACCTGGATGAAAGCAACCTACCTCCTAGGGTTTATCTGAGAAATGTTAAAAGAATAATCCAGATAAAATGCTTGACATTATGCCCACAAGTTATCAAATATTAAAATAATGTTAGACAATATTGGTATTTTTCACTGTGAAATATCTCTTAATTAAAACAATCATATACATTATTAACAATGAAGAGACAAAACTTCAGGCATCTTTAATTAAGTTTATCTTCTTCTACTGTTACTATTACTGAAAAGTCAAAAGGGTTAGTACTATTCTTGACATTAAGAGAACCAGGTGAATGTATATAATACTTTCTGACATATATAAGCTCCAAAACATACACAGCCATTAACCGTGTCCTCTATCTCTTTTCCCAGATCTGGTTCTGTGACACAGAAAGTGCTACACAGAAGCTTCCTGTATAGTAGTTTCTCTGAGGAGTTCTGTTACATGAATTTTTCTATAAAGCTAGATTGTATCTATAACATATATCATGCATATTTTCAGTGACATTTGATAATACAAAATGTTAGATTAATGAATTAAAACCAGTGAGTTGTATTTTGGGAATTTTTGTAACCTATTAAAACCCCCACTCTTTTGAACAGTATGGATTTCTAAAGCCAATTAGGTTTGGCTCGTGACTGAAGCTAATTTAATACTTGAGTTTCTATCTGAAGGTTTACTGAAAACAAAACAAATAAAAAATAACTGGGGGGAATTTGAACTTCCTAGTTCAACTTATCTCCAGGGAAATATTTTATAAGCTAAAGGAATTAAGTTGAAGTTAACATTTAGAACTTTCAAATCTATCTTTTTGCTTATACTTTTCGCTAAATTTGTCTTGTTTTGTTTTAATGCTCAAGGAAATGACAATTCTCTAAAACCCTGGAAGGTGAAATCAGAAAAGTAGATTTAAAAAAATATATCCTTTAGTCATTTTTTTACTGAGGTCAGGGAATTATTTTAGAGACCTTAATCCTTCATTAGTTTTAAATGCCTGCCAATCCATCGTATAATCCTGGAAAAAAAATCAATTCTCCTATCAACATCTTTCAGTGCGTGCTGAGAATTAAAAAGGTACCTAAATGTTAGTCCATATTTAAAACATTTATGTTTTAAATTTTCATTATTGTATTTTTAATGTATGGTACATATAATTTTATATTTGTCTTTGAGACTTCACTTATGGGTGGGGAAGTTTGATGCTAGATCACAGAGACTAGATCTAGATGTACCATAAAACATCTGAACACATTCACACACACACGCCCACATATACAGAGATTTGCTGAAAACATAGCACAGCTAGGAAGTCTGGTAGGTCCAGCTCTGCAGTGTAAGACAGTAGACTGAAGTCTTTGGAGAGCCATGCCTGCTTCCAATCTGAAGGCAGAGTGCTGGAGAGTTCCCCTTCCCGTGGGGAGCACCTTGTTTTTGTTCTATTGATATCGTCAACTGATTGGATGAGGCTCATCCACATGGGGAAACCAATCTGTTTACTCAAAGATCATTGATTTAAATGTTAACTTCATTCAGAACTCCTCCAAGATGAAACCCTAAATGAACTGTGTGGCGCTATAATCAGCTGTATGTTGCAAAAGACAGAACTGAGATTTGAAGAATTTAATAAGGAACCTTGTGAAAGATTATATAGCCAATAAGTAGCACGGCCAGAAGTAAAGCACAGGTAATTAGGTTCCAAAATCTAAGTTCTAATGACTACACAAAATGCATGTTGGACATTTGAAACAGGTCCCTCAATTAACAGAGCATAAACTTTAAAAAAGGCAAGGTATGAATTTTCATATTCAGGATTACCTTGTGACCCCATAATAAAAATATATATGTATATACAGGAAGGACAGGTAAGAATTGTGCAAATAGGTACTAGTTCATTATGAATGGTCATTTTTCTGTTTCCATCTATCTTTTATACATTTTCCAGTTTTTAAAAATCTCTCATGAATAATTTTTAGTGTATTACAATGGTTATTCAAACTGCAAAATATAACTTGAGGTGACAAAATCTTGATAGGACATTTACTAGTTCTGTATACTAGAGGTTTGAGATACCTCAAATAGGCATTCATAGCTTCTCTAGTTTAAAGATTATTATAATTTTATATTTGGTATAGATAGGATATACTGGTCAGAAGCAAAATTAATATAGATTTTTTTAAACAAATGAAACTAAAATGTCAGAAAGTTTACATAGAGTCTGAAACATTAAGCATCACAATAAAAGTCCTAGTAAAGGGCTTGTTGAGGTTCTTATTGAATTTGATAGCTTGAAGCAGAAACAATGTAGAACAAAGAAGGGGTATCTCGCATTGGATCTGCTGGAGGATTTATCACAGAGAATGCAACTTTGGAAATTTGTGACGTGAAGAAATAAGAATGGTGGAAGATGGTAACTTCCAGACAAAGGCGAATGCTCAACATTAGCTTAAGAATTGAAACTAAAAGACTGAGGGAGAAATTTTTGGGAAGAAAGTGGAAATCATTAGGAAATGGCATATACTTTGGAGGAAGATCTGAGCACTATAAAACAAACTCCAGGTTCACTCTATCTAGTAGTTATCTAAGTGAAAGAGGCCAGAAGAGCTAAAATCAAATTCTATTTTGATGATCGTAATAAATTTTCTTTCCTACAGTCTATTTAGCCTCAGATACATTCATTACAATGATCACGTCAGCCTCCTCTACACATAGCCTTCACACATAGCCTTCCTACCTTTGTCTAATGTAGCCTGCTGAATTACTCTTGCATATACTGATAATAATAGACTTTAAGTGTTAGATCCTACTTAATTTAACAACAAAGTTTTTTTCATAGGTAAACTCGTTTTTGCATGATTTTAACTGTCAATAGCCAATGATTCTTCTCAAAAGCATTTATGAAACAGCAGAAGCAGCGGCTTAACATGTCATTTAAAGAAATTGACAGTGCCTTTAGGAAAGAGAACTACATTTTTGTGGATGTGAAACCTAAATACTCTAAGCAGTATGACATATTTAGCTGATGCAGTGATACCTTTACCAATTCTTTGTCAATTTAGACCAAGAATATATCTTTTATTAGACATTTTAGTTAGATATTGCAGAAAGGTTACCGTAACACTACCCATTTCATAAATAATTAATTGCATAATAAAGAGGGCTGGATTTGACTATATAGCCCTTGAATAAATAATAACAAAGAAAATTAGCAGGAACACAATTTAATTTTAATAACATAATGAGGGCTGGTTTTTAAGTTTGATCAATGTCTTATGAAAATGTGTCTTCCTTTTAATTTTTTCTTGTTCTGTCTAATTTAATTGCTATGCTGAAGAAACTAAATAAAAATAAGATAATTCTCATAGTGTATACTTTGTTGGGCAGTATGAGTTTCATTTAAACTCACAATGTACAAACTATGTATTACCTGGTTCAGAATAAGCTGAAAGTTAATTAGTTAAAAATTCTTATTTAACACCAATTTCACCTTTATCAAGTTGAACTCCTAACTTAGGCTTATAAATGAATGGAGCTTAGACAAATGCACATTCTGAGCATACCAAGGGCCGAACCCAAATAAAACTATGAAGTCTTCTCTGATAAGGAATAGTGTAAGCAGGAGCATAGTGCTTGGTCATTTTGCTTTGGCAAAACTGACAATCTACAAACATTATGATCAGTGCGTGGATTGAAAATTTAAATCTCATTTAAATTTGTGAGCACATGACTGGCCTTCTTTGCTATGTGACATCTATTTTTGTTTCTTTCCTAAGAAATTAAATTTGGACACTTGAAATGCAACATCTTAACTTTTGCATATTATATATGAAAGTAAACTCATTTTATCTGATTTCTTTGTGGGAGTTAGGTGGCTGCTGCTTCCATATTTTAGACATTTTTAATACAGACCTTGTGTTTTAAAAGTATTATCTGAGGCTACAATCTTGCCAGTCCTGTCACCTGTCCTGTAATGAGGCCACAGCAGTTGAGACAAACTAAATACTTAAAGCAACATTCAAAACAATGAAATAAATAAAACCAAAATCCTGCTGAGCATGTGTCCTGGTAGCAAAAGGGTCAAAGAAATTAAATGAATAAATTCATACAAAATGTGTGGTTCAACAAGAAGGAATTCAATTTCTCTCTAAAATATGTGAAATTAGAAATCAATCTGCCCATCATTTTTTAAAGAATAATTTAAAATTATGTGGTTAACAGAAGAAAAGAGTTGAATAGCATTTATTTTGAAGTAGGCAAACTCAAAATTAATGTAGTATAAAACATACAATGTTGAGCAGCTAGGACACCACTATTACATACACCTATTGGTCAGTTTTCCGTTTCTAAGAAAAATCACGGTTGATCTCGGTCTGTCTCTTTGGGACCCGAAAGTCTTGGACACGTAGAGTGGCCTGGGCTGTTTGGATCGAAAGTCTGCGCAGACCTGCATCTCGGCGCGACTCTTTGGGACTGTGAACTGCCTGGAGATAGGCATCTGGGCAGGGTCTGTTTGGGCCCATAGCCCCGCCCTTCACCCCCAGGAAGTCTCCCAGAAAGCAGCACCTCGGCCTGTCTCTTTGGGACCCGAAACTCTCGGACC
>PVJX010048120.1:0-11590 GCA_004027295.1 Dolichotis patagonum
TATGGGCATGGGCTTGGTCTCGGGGATGGACTGTGTTTAATTCTTAGAGTATGGGGAGTGCGGGATACTTCCATCTTGGTGATTTAGCCTGGCCTCAGCACTGCCTGCATCAAGCCTTTCTGCCTTCTTTCTGAAGAAATCAACGAAGTTAAGAGCTCTTCTTAGTGATGCTTGAGCTAGAGGAAAATTTGGAACTTAGCAGACATGAGCATGTCCGTGTCCCAGGAGGAATGGTCCCCAGCATCTGGAACTCAAGCCATTTGGTTCTTAGAGCCTCCTGGGACCATCAAGCCACAGCACACTGTGTTCTGAGTCCCAGAGTGTGATACTATAAACCACAACTGCCAAGGATGAATCAGTGAATACACAAGATGACAAAGATGAATCTAGTAATGCCAGTAAAATCCCCTCCCATAAAAACACAGTAATAAAAGTTCAAAAGGGCCACATAGGAGCCCCGCAAAAGCTGCAACTAGCCATGAAGGTGATCGGGTCCTGTATGTAAGTAAGTAAATTTCATATTTCAACTCATTTGTTTACCTCATCTTCTGTGAAATATAAAGTAGTCTGACCTTTACATGTCCTTGTAGGATGGAAAAGGCGCAGATAAATAGATACTCATAGTACTGTGCTACTGGACTGGGCAGTAAGGTTCCTCTAACCCTGCAATGTTAGTTATCCTCTGTCATTTATACACACTCTGGTTTTGCATTTGAACCTCAAGGTTTGACCTTGACAGGACATGTCATGTGGACCACACCAGCTCATACACTGCAATTACTTCATAACTGAGTTTGCTCTTTGAATCAAAGTAGGCATTGATGCTTCACACACACACACACACACACACACACACATGCCAGCAGTCCTGCTGAGATGTTGCCTTGTGGCATGTTCTCATTTGCAATACCACTGATGTCATTTCTTCATTTTTTCCCTGTACATAGCTATGTAACATGAATATCTTTTGTGTTCTTTGACATCTTCACAATCCTTGTTTCTATTTATTTATTTATTTATTTATTTATTTATTTATGATTTTGTTACTGCGGATCGAACTCGTGACCTTATGCTTGCCAGGCAGAAGCTTATGCTGCTGAGCTAAATCCCTGGCCCAGTCTTTGTTTCAATTACTAAATTTATGTTTCCATGTGGACACACTGACAGATAGGCCTGCAAGTTTTATGATAGTGATGGTGACCTTTTGGAGCCCAGTGTGACATGTGTGCCAATGCTTCAACTCCCCACCACTCATTGGTGACTCCTAGGTCTTTTGGCTATATCGTCCTTTTATTCTAAGTTTAGTGAATGCAGTGGCTTCTCTACATAACTCTTTGCATCCAATATAGGCTGAATTGTAAAAAAGCTGCATGTATTATGCAAATGAAGAAACTGAAGCCTAGGGAACAAATTCTGACAAATCTGCACAGGTGAACAGCAACTGTTACAGGATAATGGTACTATGGAGAGCAAGTGGCGGTCCCAAACTGAGGTCTGCCCGGTATGCCCAGAAACATACACCAACAGAGGACAATGGATTCTAACACACACCTGTGCCTGTCCCACACCCACACAAAGGCTGTCCTCAACTGCCAGCCACAGTGCCAAAGATGACTACCCACAAACTACTCCCCAATACCCTGAAGCATTAATTTGTTTGAATTAAAACCAGGGAAAAGCCAAGGAAACCATCCCAAAGTTTTCTCAGTGTTTGGATCCCTCGCTTGTTGATGGGACTTGTTCAACGTGATAAAGTTGGGATTGGAATGAAAACATCTGTATACACAACCTGGCACCCACCCACTTCTCCATATAGCATGACTCAATCAGATTCCAACAAAGATTTCTCGTTGCTTGCCCCTAATACTATGTGAGGTTCAGATTTATTGGTTGTGCACAGTTAGTGTTGGTCTCAGAATTTGTCATGTGATGGCAGGATATTTACCTCTCAGACCGCTGTGCTTTCTCAGGCAGAGAGATGCTGAAGAGATGATGAGATCTGAGAAACCAAATTTTTGCTCTACTCATCTCATTCTGGCTCTGGGAGTCTCAGAGCCTGATTATTTGAGCCTTGCAGGAGTCAGGATGATTCATAGAGTTCCTCAGAGACATAGAACGGCAGTCCTTCTTATGACCTTAACACTGGCCACCACAACCCTGCGATTCCTCCTTCAGAAACAAAAACAGGCAAGTGGAATGTGTCATGGGAGTGAAAAGATTATATTCAGACACCAGAACTGACTTCTTTATCTGTTCATGCTTAAGAAGTTTAGTTATCTTGGCCCCAGAATTTTGGCTGGGTTGTTTAAAAGCTCCCTGTGAATCACTGTGTGTGAGGAGTTCACAGGGACCAAGGCTTCTCCTCAGGTTAGCTGGTCAGCACTCAGCAGGTGTACTCTCCAGTTCCAATTAAGATTGTATTCCCAGCTGCAATGTGGTAGTTCCTTCTCAGGCTCTGGACCTACCTGCCTGATAGGCCTGTAGTTACCAGTACTAACTTATAAGTGCTATATATTGCCTTGAGCAATGGGCAGTACCTGCTTGTTTATACTTATGCATCCATCTGGGGATTCTCAATGTAAATACAAAAGGACACATCAGTTAGAGGAGATTTTTAGGTGTTTGCTTTGGTGCTTTGCATGAAAATCCAAGGAATCTCATCTTTGCAATTAACCTGATACTTCCAATTATATAAGGGTTACTACCTTTTTATATTGTGGATAGATCCAGATGTTTTAGCATTTCTGGTAGCTGGTTATAGACATGGAGTTGAATGCTGCATATTATCTCATGCTGAAGTGACTCAATGACTCTGGTATGGATGAAATAGTGACATTTGTAAACGTACTTCAATTACATTTAGGCAATGCTCAATTCATGGTGGGTTTTGGATATTACATTTTCTGTATTTTTGTTCCTCTAGGAATGCAGAATTAGCAATTGTCAACCTAGTTTCACCAATCCTGATTTCTCTACAATTTAAATAATACTATTGACTAAAATTAATATATTTTATCACATATATCTTAGATTTCCATTTGCACAAGAATTGTAGCTCTCTAAACCTATATTTGATATTAGGCATTTTGCCCTTTGTTCCAGTTATAGTCCCCAAGGCTCCATGTTAAATCTCAGTTGTTCATCCAATTATATAAAATGAGGAATAAGCCATAAAAGTTATCAAAATAGTAGCTAAAAATTTCTAATGTAAGCAAGTTTTACTTACTAGTTCACTGATTATTGACTCATACACCAAAATGTAGTTGCATTATATATTTCATAGTGGATTGCTGACATTTTTCCTCAGCATACAATGGAATAGGACTGAAAATACATCAAAAGGATTGTTAGCCATAACCCTGCTGGTTGTATCAGTGCTAGTAATCAGTAACACAATCAGGAGAACAGAATACCCATTCCAAAGGCTCTTGCACACAATTTTGTCAAGGAGTAATTAGCACGGTTAAAGGACAGAATGGAATAGACTTATTAGAAATTTCCTTCAGAGAAAATAAGTAGCATAACCCTTCTTGTGTTATGTAAGACCCTCATGATGATTGACTCACTGAAATGAACTGCAGTTCAGCTTAAAGGAACAAACAATAACCAAAGTCCAAAAACTCAGACCTTCTTCAGTCGGTAAATGGCTCCTAAGCACACCTAAGCACCATGGCATACAATGCAGCAATCAAATAGACAAATACTTTACTACCCTGAAACTTGACAGTAACAAAAGGATTCAAAGAGAATAAAAGTACCATTTTCAAAATTTATATGCCATGCAATGGCATTTGTACAACATTCTTCAAATGACAAATTATAGAAAGTGAGAATGAAGTGATGTTTTGCAAGAGCACTGAGTATGGGAAGGGGCAGGAGAGTGGTGGATGGAAGGGACTGTGGGTGAAGCAATAAAAGAAAAGGAGACATCAATGTGCTGATAAACTCTAATCTACCAAGAGGGTAAACATGTGGATATCCTGATAACAATGCTGTACTAGGTTTTGCAAGGTGTTCCAAATTGAGGAAACTAGGTACATGAAACAGGGAGCGTCCCTATTCATTTCAAGTAAAAGTAAGTTTAGAATAGTATGATAATTAACAATTAAGTTTGAGAAGCAGTGTAAGAGATTCAAACTCCCACTTCTGACCTCTTTGTCCTTTGACATATTAATTCTCTCTTCCCAGTAAATATATACCTTCCTGCTGGTTTCAGTAAGGCAATTCTAAAGAGCATCTTCCTTCCCACCTGGACAGAGCTCCCATCCTCAGCAGTTACCTTTATGGCTGGATGGTCTCTATGGGAGCAGAGGATGCACACATAGTGAAGGGTTCCTGTCAGGCCCCAGGGCTTCCCTGGAAACCCAGCAGCTTCTATTCCTTTCCTGAAATGAAGGCTCTTTGACAAGCAGATATCTTTCCAATGCATGATTTATGATCTCAACATCAACCTGAACTTACTCATGACCACTGCAGGCCTCAACAAAAAGGGAGAGATCTCATCAGAGGATTCTAAGGCAAACTTTTGGTAAAATACACAATCTGTCTGTTTGGACTCCTTAAATGAAAAGAATGCTTCAGATTCAAGGTTTCTTTTATTTTATGACCATGGCTGAATTGTGTATATGTGATTGGATTTGGAGGGTGTGGGGTGAGCACTCTGCCAGCAGAAACCTCTCCACTATGGCATTATGCTCTTTTTTGTTCACTTCTCTGCACCCTTTTCCAGGAATCCCTGTGCCTTACTACCGGATAAACAAATCTCAGTGCCTTAGTGAGGGTGAATTTAAAGTTTGAGTAATAACTGGTTTTCCAAGTCTAATACCAACTGACATCTACGTCTGTAGAGGAAGTAATACTTCTGATAGAAACACAGAAAATGAGAGTTTACAGTTAATGTGTCTCAGCAGGATCGCTGCCACGCACTGT
Source organism: Dolichotis patagonum (assembly GCA_004027295.1). Lineage (NCBI taxonomy): Eukaryota > Metazoa > Chordata > Mammalia > Rodentia > Caviidae > Dolichotis > Dolichotis patagonum. Next base: position 4,930 of record PVJX010048120.1, read on the forward strand.
CTTGTATTTTCAGAACAATCTTACATGTGTACATAAAACTTTGATTTTCATGAAAGGGGTGGTGCTATCCAGGAATAAACAGTAACTTCTACAGAGGTGCAGGACGACAGAGCTTCAGAGGCAGAATTTAAAATGAACCATGCTATTAACCCTAGAGCTCACACTGCTATTACAGTGACATGCCTCAAAAACCAAAAGTAATAGCACACAGTGTACAAAGCGGAAAAACTGGTCTCAGTGTAAGGGACCCTCAGATCCAGGTGACAAAGATTCTCCTTTTCACCACATTCTACCCAGGCTCTTCCCAGGCTTCTTTTTAAGGGTTTTAACCTTGACCTATAAAAATGTGTAGACTTTCACTACAAATGACTTTATCCAACTCCATAGTGTATCATAAAATTCTTTAAAATTAATATTATTTCTGAGGTATTGGGCTCACCTTCTTGGAATGATCCTAAGTATCCTTTCAAGTGTTTCTTTGCTTGCACTTAAGGTAGAACTTATTCTTTGCTCCAGCCAGTGCCTGAGGGTAAGCCTCTAATTGCCCTTTCTGAAAGCACTGACTACAAAAAGGCTTACTAGTGTGAGTGTTTTCTGAAGGACCTGAAATCCATTCTTTTAAAACATAGTCCCTAGGAATTACTAGGCCTCCCCTTGTCTGAATCTATGGGGCAATGAATTCCTAATTTAAGTGTCTGAAACATAACAGACAAGGCTACCTATAGGGTGTAATAATCATCATCTGTTGTTGTTTTTCACTTCTCTGTCTGAACTGTGGCCTCAGTCAATACTTGTCTATTGCTTTTTTATCGTATTATCTATGTGAACCTTATTTATCCCTGTTTGAGAATGGAATTAAGGGTCTCACACATGCTATTCAAGTGTTCTACCACAGAGGTGCACCCCTCTCCTGTTTCTTCTTTCAATGGACCAATTATTTTATATAACATTCAACTTTGAGTTCAGTTCCTGGCTCCTTCTTACGACAAGAGTGCAAGAGGATATGAATACCACTAGTCCAAGAGGCATACAGTGGCTCAACCGAGACCCCAGGACTGACAACAAAACAAAGAATAGATAGTAGAGGGACATACCAACCCCGCCATTCCCCTAGTTGCCTGTACACACATGCAGGAACACACACACACACACACACACACACACACAAGCTGCCTCTTTCTTAACTCCCTTGTGATGGTGTGATCACTCTAGGATGGTAGTTGGGGAGAAAGCACTGACCCTGGAGATGAGTGGAGGTGCATGAAAAAGGGACCCTGGAAGGAATTCCCTCACCATGATTGCAAACCTTGCAGAGATTTCAATGACACAAACAGTGTGCTGAGGCTCGCATGCCATAAGTTGACCACCACTGTCCTCGGGTAGCTCAGGTACTTGTGGCACAAGGTGTGCTTGGTACAGAGAATTGAGCAGATGGAAGGGTAGGTCCACAGCAAAGCTCTAGAGTTCCATTTGAGAGGTATGTGTTTTTCCAGCCACAGTTTCCTCAATTCTTATTCTCATCTCTGCTCTAGTGAATCCTCAAATGTTCCCTCACTGATATTGGATAGAGTTCTCTACCTCTCTAGCTCTCTCTTCTTTGGCCCTCTGAACACAAAGGATCAGCTACCTTAACTTTCAATCATTTTCATGTTCAAATCTCTGGGCACTTTCTACTCTATTTGTCCTTTGTCTCTGTCTCTGTCTCTGTCTCTGTTTCTCTCTCTCTCTCTCTCTCTCTCTGGCTGTCTTTCTTTCTCTCACTGTCTCTATTTTCCTCCCTTTGTTTTCTAGGGTAAGAATTGAACGGAGGTCTTGCGCATACTATGCAAACAAGCAATGAACTGTGTCCTTGGCAAATCTTTGTTTGTTCGCCTTCATGCTAATTACACATATTTTCCAGAATTCCTGCATTGCTCTTTCTTTTGGGGAGGATGGGATTTGAGCCCTGAAGTTCTCTTCTATGATATTTTTAGTGATGTCACCCAGAAAAAAATCCATGCATCCTATTTTAACCAATATGTAAAAGACTTCGATAGCCAGATATAGAGAATGAAAAAGAACGCAAGTAAGGAGGAAGAAAAAAAGAAAGAAATTAACATAAAGGTTAGCAAACTGGCTCTGGTAATCTGAGATAAATAATGTTAGTACCAATATTCAGAGGTATTGTGGTAAGATTGTGGCTGATAAATAAACAGCTTAATTGTTCATTTTATTGTCCTAAGACAGTACCAATAACACCTCAAAATTATTTTGAAAAAGTGCAATAATATCAAGACATTGCCAATTTAGAATTAGAGTTCTCACTTGACCTAGTTATTACCATTCTGGGTGTTTTCCCAGAAGAATTAAAAACATCATAACCCAGAAACATATTCACACTCATTTATCCTGTATATAACTTTAGCAGAAATTTAAAAATCAGTTAGTAGCCTACTGCTGAAGTGACACATGACATACTCATCCTGCCTGTCACAGAGTTAAACTGATAAACTCTGTCAGCCTTGGCTGTCTGCATCCAGCTGCTTCTCACAGAGAGCCTGCCCTCACAGCAAGACTGCAGTGTCTGTGTTTTCCTACCTAAGAATATATCTTGTTTTTCCCACATGCTTCAACCATTTTTCTACCTGCACTAGATGGTCAACTGAAGGATACCTTTAACTCTCGTGGTGCCACTCATCATCTGCCCCTAGAATTTTCTTGCCTTATGATAAACAATTCCTTTTAAGTAGACCTGCCTAAAAATCTGTCTGACAACATGTGACATGATTTATATAACCAATTATATAATAACCTGCTATCAGTTTTTGTACTTTCACTGTGCAAATCCTATATCAAATATACCAAAGCTGACTCAGGGTTAGTGATTTGGAACTGGACTTACCACTAGCCCACCAGCAAAGTAGTTTGCCTTTCAATTGCTTGGTGCAAGGAATCTTCCTTTCTGTTTCACATCTGGTTTCTGCAACATGTGTCAGCTTGAAAGACACTGTGCTGGCCAATTTGGGTCACTCATAAAGGCCTACTGGCTGAAGCAGTAACTGGCCCACTGTCCTGCAGATGAGAAGCTGCACCACACAGTCCCTTTGCTCATTGTTTTCTCAGTGGTCCAGGCTTGGGAGCCCTTGGGTCACAGAAGATACCTTACTGGACCAACAGAATGAGATTGATTGCAATCAGTTCCATCTCTCAGGCAAGGTAAGATTTTCCCAGGACATCCTTCAGTCAGTCTGTAAGCTTTCTGTTCCCTGCATAGGAAAAAGGAGGAACTCATCATTCCTTACTGGTGTTAGGTCAGAAATTTGGTTTTAGTCAAACCTTAGCCCTGAGATTGGGTGCTGGAATGTATTAACCTCTGTGGCTGAGTACGAATGTGTGGACTGAAATTCACTGAATGACATGCAAAATAGGTCATTCCATCTGTGCTTCATGGTGCATACCCGCTCCAGATGCTCAGAGCTAGGAAGCTTGAATGAACTTTAACCTGTGTTTTTGTGAACTCATCTATAGCAATACTACAACCAAGCTTTCCTCAGAGGCTTGAAAGAACGTAACTGAGAACCAATCAATGCTTGCTTAGGTCCACATAGTCCTAAACTTGCTTTGAGCCAAGCACAAAACTGGGTGCCACTGTGGTCTCTCCTTCTGGAGGAGTATCCACCCTTTGCCTGTGACATTACAATTCAACAGTGCAGTACACACACACCAGAGGTAGTCAGTAGGAAGGCAAGAAAGAGCAAACACATTGTCCTAGAATGCATGGTGGAAAACTTCAGGAAATGCTTCTCAGGTGACTATGCAGTAAAAATGAAAACCTAGTAAACTCTATACCTTCTCCAAGGTTGAATGGATGCACCTATGCTCTGCATGGTCATGAAGGGAAACCAGAACGTAGGAATCATCTGCTGAATGTGGAGCAAGGTGATGGACATTCCACTGAATGGTTACCATAGACATTGTCCCTACATTGACACTTGGCTTGGACTGTATCATAGCCACAATCCTTGGCTCCATGCCGTGCCTATCAGGAAAAAAATCACTCTCCTAGTAATCAAAGACAATCAGCGAAATCACAATATCCATATGAAAAAAAGATGTATCACCCTGCCTGCTGATTCTGATGTGATTCCCCTCCTCTCTGTCTGCATGGCCATCTACATCTATTAGTAAGAAGACCACCACCTCAGCCACCTCGAGTGGCAGCTCATCTTGAGCACAGAGCTGTTTCTTCAGCTTCTTCTGCCCTATCTCCTACTCCAATACTACACCACTTTTGGTAATATTCGGTGCTAAGGAGCCACCTGATTTATGCCTCATCTACCAAAGTCTTCACTAAACCGGTATCCAAATGTCCCTGCAGCAATATACTAGTGCCCAGCAGGGAACAAACCAATTCTTCTACCAGTCTTTCAGCTACGCTGATGATTCCTCAACTGGAATCATCATGCTACCTCATACTGGGAAAAGTCCCAGGCTATGATTCATCTGCTGACCTCAATCTTCCAGGCACATCAGCCCATCTGGGATGACAGTCACCAAATCTTCATGACACTCTTAAATGTTGAAGAGCACCTTTGAATACAGGAAGTGGCTGGTCCCTGCCTTAGGGCTCAAGCCCCCAATGCCATTGCAGAACTGACACTCTGGGTGTATGACTGTGTTCCAGTGACCAGGCCAGATTTGGAGCAAAATAGATCAGCAGGTAAAGAGTCTTTTCTGCAGGATTACTCAGGCCTGAGAGCCAGTCTCCAACAGGGAGGATATAAGCCAAAAACATGTCAAACATTGCTGAGGTAATTCAAGAAAATACTGAGAGCCCAAAAAAGTTTTAGGAGACACTACATCAGGCTTACTGTGTAAGTCAGTTACTCTTCTATCATCACTGATACAAAATACCTAACACCCAAATTAAGGAAAGAAAAGTTTATTCACCTCACAGTTTGTGGAGGTTTCAGTCCATAATCAGCTGTTTTCAAGGCAGGGTGGTATTGCACAGGGGCATCCATTCATGGACTCAATGGTAAAAACAAAAATAAACATTACCATTTCAAAAGGTACAAACAAGGGAATAAAAAGGATTGAAACTAAAGCAAATCCAAAGTCCAGGAAATCAAACATTAAGTTTTGTAGTTCCATGTGGAATATTTGAAACAATCTGTGCAAACTGTGAGCTCCTAAAAGCTTGCATGGCTCCACATCTGCTGCACATCTGGTGGTTGTAGCTCCTACAGCTTATTTCTTAGGCACACTCTGCTCAATCCTTGCAGCTTTCTTTAGATGATCTATTTTCCTTGACTTTTTCTAACTTCTGTGTTCCCCAGTGCACCTTTGGCTTAAACCCCACAGCTTCGCACACTGCCCACTCAGGGCTACACTTCCTGGGATACCAAGCATTCTGAAATTGGGATAAAAGACTTTTAAATCTCAGAACTCTTGCATCTCACATTCACCTAAATTGAGTGCCACATGGATAAAATCAATGTCTGTTGCCAGCTGGAGCACTATTGAGGCATTCTTGTAACTTGGCTTTAAGTTCAAATATCTGAAGCTTATTCTAAGCAAGAATTCTCTAGGCCACAACCTTTTTGGCATCTGATACAGGTGCTTCTACCATTCTGGATCACAATGCAGTTGCCATCATTCTGGAACATGGTCGTCTGTGGCTTTCTTTTCAAAGCAAAGTCTTTGAATTTCCAACTTTAAGGCTGCAAAGGAAGACTTCCTGCTTCTTGTTGTGCCCTTAGGTCAGATTTTGTACTCACTTATTCATTCCTATTATTCAAGATCTCAGGTCTAGAGTCCATAGTTATAATGGAGTTCATATCTGGTTAAACTCACAGCACTTTAAATCATTCTGCTGGGCTCTTTCATCTTGATTCACAGCACAGTTCTGTCTAAAAGCGTCCAACGGCAGCCATGTCACCACCTTGACATTCGACTGCCTTGACAGTGATTCTGCAAGATCAATTCTTAGAGCACCCATTATCTCAGGCCAATCATGCAGCGAGATATGTGAGACTTCCTTCAAGATTTTTCATATATTTTCCAGAGTCTACCCCTATGCTTCCCTTGGTCTCCCTCTCTTCTACTTGCAAAATGTTCTTCACCCTTTCAATGATCAAAGAGACTGATACACACACATCGGCTGAGTTCTCAGAACACATTTTGACAGCCTGTTATGTGTTCTCTCTCTCTTACTTCTAGAGAAATCTCCTGTACCTGTCTTCTTCCCTGGCCTAAAGAATGAAGAAGTACTGTGTTGCCTATGTTGTCCTGTTCTGATCTGCTCTGTACTGCCCTCTTTTGTTTTATTCTATTTCAAATAAAAAAAAAGAATGAAAAAGAAATACTCAACACTCTCTTGCCATCCAGTCCTCACAAAATGATTCTGTGCCCAGATCAACCTTTACAAACAGGGAACTTGACCTTTAAGACTGAGCTGTGTGTCGTAACCTGGGAACCTGGATGCAATGTCAACCTACAAAATTCAGTATTGTTTCTGCATAGTAGCAACAAGCTACCCGAAAAAGAAATCATCAAAACGTGCCTTTGCAATAGTAACAAAACCCCTAAATACTTAGAAATACATTTAATTAAGGAGATGAAAGATGAGTACACTGAAAGCTGTAAGCAATGAAGTATGATATTCATGAAGAAACGAGTG
>PVJX010048121.1:0-11590 GCA_004027295.1 Dolichotis patagonum
CCACTCTACGCGTCTGAGAGTTTTGGGTCCCAAAGAGACAGGCCAAGATGCTGCTTTCTGGGAGACTTCCTGGTGGTGAAGGGAGGGGCTACGGGCCCAAACAGACCTGGCTCAGATGCTGATCTCCAGGCAGTTCCCTGCGGATGAAGGGTGGGCCTACCAGTCCCAAAGAGTCATGCCGAGATGCAGGTCTGCGCAGACTTTCGATCCAAACAGCCCAGGCCACTCTACGGGTCCCGGAGTTTCGGGTCCCAAAGAGAGAGCTGAAACTGGAAATTAATGGCAAAAGAAATTGCAAAACTGGCACAAATACATGGAAATTAAACAACAACCTTTTGAACAACCAGTGAGCTATAGAGGAAATTAAAGAAGAAATAAAGCAATATCTACAATTCAATGAAAATGCAGACAGAACATACTATTATCTGTGGGATGCAATGAAAGTCATCTTAAGAGGGAAATGTAAAGCAAAACATTGTCATATCAAGAAAACAGAAAGAGCACAAATCAATAATCTAATGCTTCATATCAAGCTTCTAGAAAAAGAAGAGCTAGGTAGATCTAAAGTTCATAGAAGAGAGGAAATTATAAACATTAGAGCAGAAATCAATGCAATTGAAACTAAAAAAAATGAAGAATTAATGAATCCAAAAGGTGGTTTTTTTAGAGAATAAATAATTTGACAAACCTCTAGCTAACCTTATAATGAAAAAGAAAGAAAAAAACCCAAATTCATGCAATTAGGACTGAAAAGGGGGAAATTACCACAGATCCCATGGAAATTCAAAAGATCATGAACATCTACTCTGAAAATCTCTACTCACATAGAGAAGAAAACACAAAGCAAATAGACAGATTTCTAGAAACATATGAACTACCAAAGCTCAACCAAGAAGATATAGCAATTTTGAATAACCCAATATCAGCTATTGAAATTGAAAATGTAATAAAAAAACAACAAAGAAAATTCCAGGTCTTGATGGATTCACAGATGAATTCTACAAGACATTTAGAGAAAATTTGATGCCAATACTCCTTAAACTCTTCGATGAAATTAAAAAGAAAGCAATCCTCCCTAATTCATTTCTGGAGGAAAGTATCACTCTATACAAACCCAGAGAAAGACCCAGCTAAAAAGGAGAATGATAGGCCAATCTCACTAATGAACATAGATGCAAAGATTCTCAATAAAATGCTAGCAAATATAATACAGCAAATCATCAAGAAGATTATACATCATGACCAAGTGGGGTTCGTTCCAGGAATACAGGGATGGTTTAACATACGCAAATCAATAAATGTAATATACCACATTAACAGAGCCAAAAACAAAAACCACATGGTCATTTCAATAGATGCAGAAAAAGCTTTCAATAAGGTCCAACACATGTTCATGATAAAAACCCTTCAGAAACTCAGAATACATGGTGTCTACCTCAACCTTATAATGGCCATCTGTGACAACCCAACAGCCAATATTATACTAAATGAACAAAACCTGAAAGCTTTCAGTTTAAAATCAGGAACAAGACAAGGATGTCTACTATCACCACTCCTATTCAATATAGCTCTGGAAACACTAGCCAGGGCAATCAGACAAGAGAAAGAAATAAATGGAATAAAAATAGAAAAGGAAGAAGTTAAATTATCACTATTTGCAGATAACATGATACGCTATATAGAAGACCAAAAAAGTTCCATTAAAAGACTACTAGAGGTAATAAAAAAATTCAGCAGTGTAGCTGGATACAAAGTCCACGATCAAAAATCAATAGCATTCCTGTACACAAACAAGAATGTCACCAGGAGAGAAATTATGGAAATATCGTCCTGCACAATAGCATCTAAAAAAATGAAGTACTTAGGTATCAACCTAACTAAAAATGTAAAATACCTATATACTGAACATTATACTATGCTAAAAAAGGAGATTGAAGAGGATATTATAAAATGGAAAGATGTTCCATGCTGTTGGCTAGGAAGAACCAACATTGTGAAAATGGCCATACTCCCCAAACTGTTATACAGATTTAACACAATCCCAATCAAAATACCATTGACATATCTCACAGATCTAGAGAAAGCACTCCTAAAATTCATTTGGAACCAGAAGAAACCGAGAATAGCAAAGGCAATTCTGGGCAATAAAGGCAAGGCAGGAGGCATCTTAATTCCTGACTTGAAACTGTAATACAAAGCCACAGTGATAAAATCAGAATGGTACTGCCAAAGAAATAGACCTGAGGATCAATGGTACAGATTAGAAGATACAAATTTAGGTACAAAGACACTCAGTCACTTGATATTTGACAAAGGGTCTAAACGTGCTCACTGGAGGAAGGATAGCCTCTTTAATAAATGGTGTTGGAAAAATTGGCTCTCCACATGCAGAAGACTGAAACTAGATTCATGTCTATCACCATGGACAAACTAAAGTCTAAATGGATCAAAGACCTAAATATCAAAGCAAAAACACTAAATCTACTAGAAGATAAGGTAGTTAGAAATCTTGGAGACATAGGCATAGGCAGAGAATTCATGAACCAAATGCAAACTGCATGGGAAATACTTCAGAGAATCAATAACTGGGATCTCATATTATTGAAAAGTTTCTGCACTTCAAAAGAAATCACCAACAGAGTGAAAAGAAAATTCACAGAATGGGAAAAATTGTAACCAGCAACCCCTCCAACAAAGGACTTATATCAAGAACATATAAAGAATTGAAAAACATCAACCCCCCCAAATTCAAAGACCCTCTCCAAAAATGGACATCTGAGATGAACACACAGTTCTCAGATGAATATATACAAATGGCAAACAAATACATGAAGAAATGTTCACCATCACTGGTCATTCAAGAAATGCAAATTTAAACAACAGTGAGATATCATCTTACACTGGAAAGAATAGCTGCCATCAGGAAATCAACTGATAACAAATGTTGGTGAGGCTGTGGGGAAAAAGCAACACTGCTTCAATGTTGATGGGAGTGCAGATTGGTGCAACCACTATGGAAATCAATATGGAGAATTCTCAGAAGACTAGCAGTAGAAGCTCCATTCAACCCAGCTATTCCCCTCCTGGGTATTTTCCCAGAAGAACTGAAAATTTCATACTACGGTGATATATGTGCACCTATGTTTATAGCACCCCAATTTGTGATAGCTAAATCTTGGATACAACCAAGATGCCCATTAACTGCAAAGTGGATGAAAAAGATGTGGTATTTTTAAACAATGGAATACTACTCAGCTATAAAAAAGGATGATCTTGAGGCCTTCATAGGGAAATGGAGTCAATTGGAGGCCATCTTCATTAGTGAAATAAATAAGAATCATATTTATAAATATCACATTGTTTCTCTAGTGTAAAAATTAATAAGATATGTAAGTGCAATAAAATCCACATGTGTAATTGGTACTGTGAAAAAGAGAGGAAAAAAATTCTCTAAAGGATATAATTGCACATAAGTTAAAGTGTGTAAGTTAGATGACCATGCTACTGTTTTTGTTAGATGGTTGAGCAGAACTATTAACAGTCTCAATGTTTGAATGTCTGCTTTGTATGCTCTAATTTTTTAACTTGAACAACTATTTCTAATAATGAGAGTATGTAATATATCAAGTGGCGATTTCTTAGTGTTTTTGTTTTTTGTTGTTGTTGTTGTTTTGGGGTTTTTTTGGTCTATTTATCTGTTTTTTTGTTTTTGGTTCTTTTATTTTTTTCCTTTGGAATTCTGTATTGTTGCTACCATTTTTCTGTTTTGTCTGGTTGGTTTTTTTTTCTCTTTAAATAAAAAAAAGAAAAGTTTCCCCATTACACTTATGCTAGTGCATATTTGATTTTTAATGTCTGCTAATACTTGTTTTATATAGTTTGGTGCACCAATACTTGGTGCACATGTATGATTGCTATCTCTCCTTTTTGGAGTTTTCCCTTAACAGGTATGTAGTAATCGTCTTTGTCCTTTACATGAGTATTGGCTTGAATTTCACATTGTCTGAAAATATAATAGCTACCTTTACTTTTTTGGAGGTTCCTTTCACAACTAGTAATATTTTCCATTCATTAAATTTTAGTTCATGCATTTGTATTTTAGTAAATATGTTTATTGTATACAGCATACTGTTGTATGTTGCTATTTTATCATTTTACAATGTTTCTCTTCATTTGCAAATTGAGACCATTTACATTGACTGTTATATCTGATATGTGTTGGCTTATCCTTCTCATATTATTATTCTGTTGTTGGTATACCATCTTTCCCCTCAGTTTCATTGCTTCCCCTACCTAGCAGCTTCTTTCTGTTGATATTGTTGTTGGATTGTGGTCTGACTTATCTTTTTCTAAAATATTGTCCAGAGCATTTTGGAGAGTTGTTTTTGTAGTCATGATTTTATCCAGTTGTTCTTTGTCATGGAAGTATCTTGCTTCTCCATTGATTTTGAAAGATGATTTTACAGAGACATCAGTCTGGGATGGAGGTTCTTTCTCTTAGCACTTGAAATAGTTCACTCCAAGCTCTCCTGACTTGAAAGATTGTGTGGGGAATCGTATGTTATTCTAATGTATTTTCCTTTATTGGTTATTTTTGTCTTTTGTCTAACTACTTTTAGTATTCTCTTCTTATGTTTAATTTCTTGAATCTTGATTATTGTATTTCTTGTTGTAGATTTATTTTGGTTATAGTCATTTGAAGTTCTACATGATCCACTTATTTGTATGTCAAATTCTTTATCCATGTTTGTGAAGTTTTCTGCTACCTCTTCTTTGAAGAGGATTTTATAGCATTTGTGCCCTCTCCGGCTTTTTCATTGATTAAAATCCACCTTCTGTTGCTCATTTTTGCTTCATCCTGCAGATATCACATTGATTTTTTCAGTGTTTCTTACTATTTTAAAAGTATCTTTCTGTTCATAGTCACTAACTTAAGTGTTGTCTTCCAGATCTGATATTTAATCTTTGCCTTCACTCAATACTTTGCATATACTTTCAATTGCATTTTGAGTCTTGTGGATTTCTGTTTGAATCTCACGAGCTTCTGTTTGAAGCTCATGGATTCATTTCTTACCTTGGTTGAGCATGCATGATTTCCATTGTTTTCTTAAGTTTCTCTAATTTTTTATCTGCATCTACTCTGGATTCTTTGGGCATGACTTTCATTTTGATCAACATTTCTTTTATTACCTGAGAGATTATTTTTTCTATAGTATCACTAATTTGTCTTTTCATTTCTTCTGCTAGCATTTCATAATGTTCCAGTGCATTGCTTCTGAATTCCTTATCCTGTTATGCTCTGGACTTGTAGCAGCAAGGCTGGTGGGCAAAGAATGATTATCCAAGTTTAGGGAAAATGGGGAACACTGGAGAGAAGGAATGAAAAAGAAAGCAAAGGAATATTGGAGTGAACCAGAAAAAGAAGAGACAATGTTTACTCACATGAAAATATCATGAAATCAAGAGAGATAATTGAGGGATGAGACAAAGAAGACAAATTTAGAAGGAAACAAATAGGAAGATAAGAAACCTAGATAGTGAACAAAGAAAACAAAAAAACTTAACCAGATAGAGAAATGAAATCAATAAACATGAAAAAGAAAAATAATACAGTTTCTCCAGTTTCAACATTTCTGTGGTAATGCTCAAATAAGATCCTATAAATGTGTTGTATTATCCTGCCAAGTTTGCAGTAGGATTTGTGATGGGTATGGATTGATCTTTGTCTCTGGATGTGTGAGCTAGGACTGTTGTAAGTTGATAATGCTCTGGATATCCACTTCTCCTTACTGTGATTGTCTCTAAGGTGTTTTCCCAGTTGCTGTGGCCCTGTTGGGTAGGGAAATTCTAGGGTTGCTCCCAGTTCTATGTACAATTGGCTTCTTCTGGACCTTGCACAGTTTTCTTTGACCTACACCACTGATTCCTCTTAGGTGCTGGTCATTGGGTGTGTGGAGTGCCCTTTTCCTGCTGCAGGCCAAGGCTGTTTGCCTGCTTACGCCATTGGGCAAAGACTGCTGTGCTGGTTGCAGACCAAGGTGACACATACAGTTCTTCATATTTAGAGCTAAGGCTGATTTTTTGGGGGCATGGAGTCTAGCTGTTCCCAGATCCTGTTTCTCAACACAATTCTCCCTAGTGTGCTTTCCACCAGCCAGCAATCTACTGGATGATTCTTCCCTCATTCTGTGCAGGAAAAAATTGAGTCAACAGTAGCTGGGTGTGTAGGAGAAGAAATGAAATTTTATTGATACTAGCAGACCTCAGAGGAGTTATCTCCAAATTCTGAGGTGCTGATTACAGAGAGCTTGTCTTTTTTATAGGATGGTAAAAAAAAGTTACAAGGACAAGATAATCTTTAGTTGAAAGTTATGGTACATTGAGTATCTTGTGGTGAGCATAGTTGTATATAGTAAAGTTGGTATTAGCATATTCAGAGAAGTTTCAGTTTGATGACAAATCATATGATTTAACTGAGCTTAGTGGCAGAGAAACGAATGACTGCAACTTTATTGAATGAAATGGCTGTAGTTACATCAAGATTTCTGTTTGATTCTCCTCTCTTGATGCTCCTCAGAACCTTTGCGGTGCATCACCATTTGAGTCTACTAGGAACTGGTGAGTGTAGGAAAGGCTCAAGCACACCAAACCTGGCTAACCTGGGGGTCTTTTTTTCTGGAGAGATGTCTCAAGTGGCCTATGAATTAAACTAGGTATACTGGGGATTATGCAACAACCAATAAGAATGAGAATTCCAATAGTATTGATCAGGGAAGTGAGTATGAGGATATTAATCCCTATTACTTGTAAGACCTTTGTTTCAGTAAACTCATAAAGTGGTCATTAACTCTAACATTTTTGGATAGTTCTTCTGACAGGGTTGTTAGGCCTTGGAGGACCTTGATAATTGTGTCATCAGGGTCAGTGTCGCTTGAGTCGCTTGAGATAAATGTACAGCATTAGGTTGCTATCATAACAAAGTTGCCATCTTCTGCCAGAATCATACGCAGAGTGAGTCTATTTTCCCTGCCCATCTGGCTAGTGGGCCCAAGTTGTTCAGCTATTCCCTTAATAGAATCCTGGCTATAATTTACAAACATCTGTTGATGATAGTAAATATAGTTTACCCAACATACATTTTTGTTGGTAGTGACCCATCAAAACAGTGAACTTTTAAATGCTGTAGTTACTTGGTTTTGAGCATTAAATTTATTAGAGTAACATCGTGGGACCCTGATAGTTTCCATGTAGATAATAGAGTCAAGGTACTTGGCAGCTGATTTAATGAGTAGTGCTTTCTAAACGCATGGAAAGAATCAGAAAGTGAGATTGACTTTTGAGGAATTGTAAAGAGAATAACCAGTTGGCCTAGGGGACAGGTTCCAGTGCAGGCACAGGTATTTATATTTGTTATATTTGTTATATAATCACCAGGCATCTCCATGTGGAGTAGTGAGGTTCACAGGCAGAATTAGAACTAAGTCGGTAAGGTTTCTAGAGGACGTACATTCTGGAATATCACCTATATTGGGACCAATGTTTCTAGTTCCTCTGATGCATGTGTTGAACTGTTGATTTGGGTTGAGTGGCCTGACTGAGCAAGGAGATTGACAGGGGTATGGTGATGCTGGAAAGAGCAGAGCTAGAGTCTGACACACTTGATATAGACCTGCAGGTTTAGGACTGGAGAACAAGGTAATAAGGCAAGTTATCCCTTCAGGGTTTGTTGTTTCCCTATTGCCCCTGGAAACATCTGAGGGTTACCAATCCCAAGACTGACAATAAGTATAGCTGTAAAAGAATGTATTTTCCCAGCTGGCAGATGTGACAGTCTAAAGTTTTATAGCAGAAAGCAAGTCTAGAGTTTTAAGGAGTTGTAGGAAGGAGCAGGCAGCCAGTAAAACAACCCAAGTTTGGCCTCTTCAGATTTCTTTCATGCGTCAATCTGGCAGCTTCTGGATGTGACAGGAGCAGGGCTTGGAGTTTTCTGCCAATGAATGGTGACTTTCAAAGGATTGTCTTGATCAGGTGACACCTCCCAATCGTTAGTGACAGCAGGATGGGCTCTCTTGATGTGGATGTGATATATTCAAGGCTGGATCTCTGCAATTTTAACAGTTCTGGGATTGAATCTAGTGGAATCATGTGAACATCTAAGAAAGACCACAGGAAGAATATCAGTCCATGAGTTTTTGGTTTCATGACAGAACATGGTTAATGTTGTCTTCACAGTCTGCTTTATCTGTATCACCTTTCCAGAGTTCTGAGGCTGATTATTAGTATACAGATTTTAATTTATTTGGAGCAGTTTATAGAGGTTTTGAATTATTTCTGCCACAAAGTCTGGGCCATTGTCACTTCCTATGGACAGAGGGAGTCCATATCTAGGAATAATTTCTCAGAGTAGTATTTGACCTTGGAGAATTTTTTTTTGTTTGGTTAGGGAAGGCTTCTATCCAACCAGAGAAAGTTCTGACTAGGGCAAAAGATATCTTTATCCTTTGTTGGGTTTGACTTCTGTGAAATCTATTTGAAAATCTTTAAAAGGTAATGTCCCAGTCACTTGGATTCTTGGAGGGGCCATAGGCCTCTGAATCAGATTATTTTGTAGACACATTTGGCATTGTTGGCAGACAGTGGAGCAGATGTTGGCCAGACATGGAATGCAATAGTAGCAGATAAGGAGCTCTTTCATGACTGTTTTTTCTCTATGGGTTAGGTTTTGGTGTTTTTGAATCCAGGCATTTTTGTGGAATGACAGTTTGTACATTGAGGAGTATCTCCAGGGGCTGGTTCCCTTAGTAGCTTGCTATTGTTTTCTTCAGTCATCTTTTTTCTTTGTGTATGCAGGGAATTGATTTTTCATTAACATAATAGTGTCAGAAGGAATGTCCAATAGGAGTGCCAGGTTTGCTTGTATGGCATTTTTATCCCAAGATGCTCCTTTGTCAGCTGCTTTTGTAATTTTATCTGCTTTATTGTTTTATAGGATAAGACGCTTGACATTTCAATGTCCATGACAGTGGGGTGATTGCCACTTTGGTGAGTTTCCAGACAGCCACAAGAAGCAGTAGAATTTCTTTTTGTTTTTAATGATTTCCTTTTTCTGCTGTGGGAAGTCTTCTCTCTATATATATCATTTTGTGAGCATGAAATGTGGCAAAGGCTTATCTAAAATCTTTGTAGATGTTGATCTTTTTGTTTCTAAACAATTGAGGGCCTGTATGAGGGCCCATACTCTAGCTCACTTTAGATATCATCTTTTCAGGAGAGCTTTGGCCAAAAATAACTTCATCCAAGTTGATCACAGCATATCCAGATGGTCAGACTCCATTTCTAACAGAACTACTTTCATCTGTAAACAAGGTGTACTCAGCATCTGTCATTGTTCAATCATTAAGTCTAGTTGGTTCAGAAACAGCTTATAGGTTAGTGCCAGGTAGTTATGGTCTGGAGGGCCCAGCTCAGTGGGTAGGCACATATCAAGATTGAATGATTTTACCACCAAAAGAATCAGGTGAGAAGTTTTGTATAACAGCCTTTGGCACTAGGTGACCTGGATGTTGGAGAGTCAATGATGTCCAGAGTTATTAGAAGGTCCAGTACACCATGTGGTTCCTAGACAGTTAAGTCTTGGCATAGGGTGAGGTCATCAGCTTTCTTAATTAGAAGTACAGTGACTATTATAGCATGGAGGCAAGGGATCCAACCTTCAGTAACTGTATCCAAGTGTTTGGACAGATAGGTCACTGTACACTCTCAGAGGCCAATATTTTGAGTAAGCATCTGTTGTAGTCAGGGTTTGCAAGGAAAGAAAGTTACATACAGGACACAAACTTTGCAAATTTTTAAAAAATAAAAGTCACTCAAAGAGTCAAACATGAAAAGTGCAGGAAAACTTTCCACAGACCAAAGACTCCAAAAAATCCAGCTGAGGGCCTATATCCCATGGCATTGTCCTGCATAAGTCTAGCTGAAGACCTAGAGCCCTTGACAATGTCTTACACAAGTTGTTTCATGGATCTGTGCCAGGAAAGCCCAAAGATCAGCGTTGGAATCTAAAAAGTCTGTGCCAGGGATATGAAGGATCTGTGCCAGTAGAGTAAGTGTTCTGCAATGGAGCCAGGAAGCAATGCTCAAAGTAAGGTCCAGAGCTCCCCTAAAAAGTACCACAGCCAACCTCAGTGACAATTAGGTCCCGAGCTCCCCTGACAATGAAAATAGCCAAGTTCATATCAGGAAGCCAGCATAATGGGCTTCTCCAGGAGATTGAACAACATACCATTTTCCCCATCAGAACCAGGATGTGATGATCAAAGTGATGACCAGAGTTCCCCCAAAGTGAACTTCAGCCATTCTCAGCAGCAACAAGGTCCTGAGTTCCTCTAATGATGAGAATAGCAAAGTTCACATCAGGGTAAAGCTAGATGAGCTCCTTCAGGAGAACCAATGGCAATAGCAGAACCAACACCACCACACAGTATAACCAACAACACTACCTTTTCCTCTCCAGTTCTCCTTTTTATTCTTGTCAACAATCCTCAGGTGGGCCATCCACATTTAGCATCATGCTGATTTAGTTAATCCAGTATTACAAGTTGACCACCAGTTATCAATCCACCATAATATCTTTGAAGTCATGTGTTGTTTATCAACAAACAAGTTGAATGGGTTCATTATATCTGGCATTCCTAAGGCTTGGAATGTAGAGAGGGGCTTTTTAATTTCATTAAATATTTTTAATTGTTATAGGTTCCAGTAAAAAGTGTCAGAGTCTTTTCCAGGCAAAGCATAATTTGTCTTGATTTGTCTGTGAACCTAGGAATCCAGATTCTGCAGAAGCCAACAGCTCCAAGGAATTCATGGTGTTTCTTTCTCATGATTGAGACCAGGATGGAGCAAATTATCTCCTTTCTTTCCAGTTCAAGGGTGTAGTGTCCCTGGTTTAAGTCAAATCTCATGTATCTGACTTTTTGCTTGTAGATTTGTGCCTTTTCCAAGACACTTTGTAGCCATTTTGTCAGATATTGCAGCAAAGATTTTGTGCCTTCTCAGCAGGCAGCTTGGGTGTCACTAGCCAGAAGAAGATCATAAACATATTGGAGGAGGATGCAGTGATATTCTGAGCTGGGGAAACTAGAGAGATCAGATATGAGGGTTTTTCCAAGAAGGTAGGCAAGTTTTTCAATCCCTGGGGAAACCAATCCCAGGTCGACTGACTTTGAGTACAGAACTGGGGTCTTCCCTTCTAAAAGCAAAGTGGGGCTGGCTGATAGGAGCCAACTGAAGCAGAAAAAGGCATCCTTTAAGTCCAGACAGGTATATCAGCAGACTATGGATGGAAGAAGATTGAGGACAGTATAAGGGTTTTGGACTGCAGGATGGAGGGTGTCCACAGTGGCATTGAAAGTTCAGATTTTCAACTAGGTGATAGTCCCCACTGGATTTCTTTATAAGCAGAAGAGATGTATTTCAGCATGATTAATGGTCTATGAGTATTTTGTAGTTCTAAAGTCTCTGGATGGGTGGTTGAATTCCTAGTTGAGCCTCTGGTGGCATGGGGTTCTGTCTGATGCCAATGGGGGTTGCC
>PVJX010048122.1:0-11592 GCA_004027295.1 Dolichotis patagonum
ATATAATATATTATATGATAATATATATATATAACTATATATCACATATAATATATATTTACATAACTTCATATCATATATAATATATAATTATATATAAATATATATTAAATATAATCTATTGTATAACTATATATGTTATATAACTATATATTATATAATATATATTATAACATAAATATATTTCCTCTTGCTTCTTTTCTTTTTCCCATCCCAGTTGTTCTTTTCCTTTGGGCAGTTTCTTTCCCTTTAACAATATCTATTGTACTTTTAGATCTTATTTGCTTTTTCAGCTTCTTACACTATGCAGACAATATGATGTTTACACATGTGAGTCTGATTTATTTCACTTATGAATGTTTCTAGTTGCTTCCATTTACCTACAAAAGTCTCAAATTTATCATTTCTTACACCTGAGTAGCACTCCCATGTATAAAAAGACCACGTCTTAGAGGTAATAAACAAATTCAGCAGCATAGCTAGATACAAAGTCAATGCTCAAAAATTAGTAGCATTCCTGTACACAAACAAAAAACTCCATGAGAGAGAAATTATAGAAATATCACCTTTCACAATAGCATCTAAAAAAATGAAATACTTAGGAATCAACCTAACCAAGAATGTAAAAGACCTATATGCTGAAAATTATACTACTCTTAAAAAAGGAGATTGAAGAGAATATTAGAAAATGGAAGGATATTCCTTGCTCTTGGTTAGGAAGAGCCACCATTTTGAAAATGGCCATACTCCCAAAACTGCTATACAGATTCAATGCAATCCCAATCAAAATACCATTAACATACCTTACAGATCTAGAGAAAATATTCCTAAAATTCATCTGGAAACAGAAGAAACCTAGAATAGCAAAGGCAATTCTGGGCAACAAAGGCAAAACAGGAGGCATCTCAATTCCTGATTTAAAACTATACTACAAAGCCACAGTAATAAAATTAGCATGGTACTGGCAAATAAACAGACCTGAGGATCAATGGAACAGATGACAAGTTGCAAACACTACTAGAAAGACATTCAGCCACCTTATATTTGACAAAGGAGCTAAACATATTCACTGGAAGAAAGATAGCCTCTTTAATAAATGGTGTTGGAAAAATTGGCTTTCCACATGCTGAAGACTAAAACTAGACCCATGCCTATCACCACACACTAAACTAAAGTCAAAATGGATCAAAGTTCTAAATATTAAGAGAGAAACACTAAGTCTACTGGAGGACAAGGTAGGTAGAAATCTTGGAGACATAGGGGTAGGCAGAGAATTCATGAATAAAATGCAAACCACATAGAAAATACTTCAAAGAAGCAACAACTGGGATCTCATATTGATAAAAAGATTTGCACTTCAAAAGAAATCACCAACAAAGTGAAAAGAAAACCCACAGAATGGGAAAAAATTTTAGCCAACAATCCCTCAGACAAAGGACTTATATCCAGAACATATAAAAAATTCAAAAACATCAAGCCCCCCAGATTCAAAGACCCAATCCAAAAATGGGCATCGGAGATGAACACACAGTTCTCAGATGAAGATATGCAAATGGCAAATAAATGTATGAAGAAATGTTTACCATCACTGGTCATTCGATAAATGTAAATTTCTCAATTCTTTACCCGGAAAGAATTGTTGCCATCAAGAAATCAACTGATCAGGGAGCCAAGAACCTGTGAGGGAGTCAAGACCTTGCCAGGTGAGTCCCAATGCTCCAGCGCTAGTCCAGGGAGAGTTTGAGAACAGCACTCCCAGCGGTTGAGTTCACATCCAACTCCCTAGGACACTGGACTGGGCCCTGGAGGTTTTCTGGGCCTCAGTGCACTACACCCAGCAGCCTTCTTTCAGCCTAGGAGGCCAGGACTGTGCAGGGGGACTTTCAGCCCATTGGCACTGGCCTGCGGAGAGTTTGAGGCCAGCGCTCCCAGTGGTTGTGTTCCCATCTCTCTCCCTAGGACACTGGACTGGGCCTGGAGGTTTTTGTGGGCCTCAGTACACAACACCCAGCTTCTGTCTTTCAATTCAAGGAGCCAAGAACCTGCGAGGGAGTCAGGACCCTTCAAGTCCCAGGAGGGGGTGCAGGAGGTGATTCCCAACACACCCAGGGGAAGCTTTGAACACCACTCAGAGCAAGGAAATATAGGATAATGACAAAACAAAAGACCAAAATACAATCTCAAATCTCCAGCCTATCCCAAGAAAGCCTAGGAGCCATGTACATAGAAGAAAATAGAAGCCATACACCTGGAATGACTGAAATGATATCAAATGAAATAAAGAAGCAACTAGGGGAAGCTATGGAGAAACTCAAATCAGAAATAATTGCCCAGGTAAAAGAAGAAATGATAAAAGTAGTGAAAGAAATAGTGAACACATCTAATGAAGACACAGTTAAAAAACTAGAGGAACAAAGCAAACAGATAGAATACCTGAATAAACACTATAAAAAACAAACAATGCATGAAGCAGATTCAAAGAGATATACAAGATATCAAAAATTCTATTGAAAGTTGCCAAAACCACCTCAACAAAAGTGAAGATAGAATTTCAGACCTCAAAGATAAGATTGCAGCTAGTGAACAGGAAAGGAAAGATCTTTTAAAAATAACAAGGAATCAGGAAATAACAATTCAACAGCTGCAAGATGATGCAAAGAAAAACAACATAAGATTAATAGGGATAAATGAAAAAGAAGGGGACAGCCCAAATGATATCAACAGGGTATTTAGAGAATTAATAGCTGAAAATTTCCCAAACGTGAGAATGGAAACTGACATATGGATTAGTGAGGCATATAGAATTCCAAATAGCCACAACCAAAATAAAAACACACCCAGACATATAATAATCACCATGCCAGAAAGCCAACATAACAGAATACTAAAAGCTGTTAGAGAGAAAAGACAGATCACCTATAAAGGAAAACCTATCAGAATCACAGCAGACTTCTCAATACAAACAATGAAGTCCAAAAAAGCATGGAGGGAAGTATTTCAGATCCTAAAGGAAAACAACTTCCAACCCAAACTGATATACCCTGCAACACTATCCTTCAAAATGGATGGAGAAATAAGATACTTCCATGACAAGGAACAGTTGAAGAACTTCATGATCATGAAATCAACCCTACAAAGAGTACTGAAAGACATTCTAGATACACATAGAAAAAACCATTAAGCAAGGCAGACAAACAGAATGGAAAGGTAAAGATACAACAGCAGAAAGATAACATGTCAACAATAAACCAATATATAACAGTTATAACCATTAATGTAAATGGCCTCAACTCACCAATCAAAAGAAACAGACTGGCAGAATGGATCAAGAAACAACATCCAACCATATTCTGTCTACAAGAAACCCATCTAACCCAAAAAGAAACTCAAGGACTGAAACTCAAAGGATGGAAAACAATACTTCGTGCAACAGGAAACAAAAAAAAAAAAAAAAAGGAAGGTAGCTATTCTATTTGCAGAAAATGTGAAATTCAAACCAAAAATGATCTGAAGAGATAAAGAAGGCCACTACATACTAGTTAGGGTAAACTTCAAGAGGAAGAGATAACAATCTTAAATATATAGGAAACAAATTCCAGAACACCTAGCTATACAAAGCAAGTATTAACAGAAATGAAAAATCAAATAAGCAATAACACAATTATAACAGGAGACCTTAACATGCCATTGACACAAAGGGACATATCAACTAGACAGAAAATCAGCAAAGAAATAACAGAACTGAATCACACCTGTGAACAAATGGACTTGATAGACGTATACAGACTGTTCCATCCAACAATATCAGAATATACATTTTTCTCAGCAGTACATTGGACATTCTCTAAAACAGAACATATACTAGCCCACGGAACATATTTAAGTAAATGCAAAAGAATTGAAATTATCCCATGCATGTTATTGGATCATAGCACCATGAAACTAGAAATTAATGAAAAAAGAAACTGCAAAAACTCCACAAACACATGAAAATGGAATAATACACTCCAGTAATCAGTGGGTCATAGCGGAAATTAAAGAAGAAATTAAACAATATCTACAAGCAAATGAAAATACAAATACAACTTACTGGAATTTGTGAGATGCAATGAAAGCAGTCCTCAAAGGAAAATATATTGCACTGAGTTCCCATATCAGGAAAACAGAATGAACACAAATAAATAATCTGATGCTACATCTCAAACATCTAGAAAAAGAAGAGCAAGCCAAGCCCAAAGCCAAAAGAAGAGAGGAAATTATAAAGATCAGAGCAGAAATTGATGCAATAGAGACTAACAAAACAATACAAAGAATCAATGAATCAATGAGTTGGTTCTTTGAAAGAATAAATAAAATTTGTAAGCCCTAGAAAACCTTATTTTAAAAAGGAAAGAAAAAACTCAAATTCATGCAATAAGGAATGAAAATGGTGAAATTACTACAGACTCTGTGGAAATACAGAAGATCATCAACACCTATTTTGAAAACATCTACTCTCATAGGTTCGATAACACAGAAGAAATTGACAGATTCCTAGAAACATATGAGCTACCAAAGCTGGGTCAGGAAGATGTAAAACTGCTGAATAACCCAATTTCTATTAATGAAATTGAAAACGTAATTAAGTCCTTGCCAACAAAGAAGAGCCCAGGCCCAGACAGATTCACTGCAGAATTCTACAAGAAATACAAAGAAGACTTAATTCTGACACTCCTCAAACTCTTCAGTGAAATCGAAAGGGAAGCAATTCTTCCTAAGTCATTCCTGGAAGTAAATATTACCCTAGTACCAAAACCTGAGAAAGACCCAACTAAAAAAGAGAACTATAGGCCAATGTCCCTAATGAACATAGATGCAGAAATTCTCAATAAAATATTGGAAAACAGGATGCAGCAAATCATCAAGAAGATTATACACCACAACCAAGTGGGATTCATACCAGTAATACATCCCAGGAATGGTTCAACATATGTAAATGAATAAATGTAATCCACCATATCAATAGAGCCAAAAATAAGAACTACATGATCATCTCTATAGATGCAGAAAAAGCTTTTGATAAGGTCCAACATTCATTCATGACAGGAACCTTACAGAGAATCAGAATAGATGGTCTTTACCTCAATATGATAAAGGACATCTATGACAAACCAACAGCTAGCATCATATTAAACAGCCCCAAACTGAAAGCTTTTACCTTAAAATCAGGCACAAGACAAGGATGCCCCCTATCACTGCTCCTATTCAACATACTACTGGAAATACTAGCCAGAGCAATTAGACAAGAGAGAGAAATAAAAAGAGTAAAGATAGGAAAAGAGAAAGTTAAACTATCATTATTTGCAGATGACATGATACTTTACATAGAAGACCCCCAGGCAACCCACTTGGGACCTCTTCTGTCTCTCTTCAGAAAGAAGCTTTCTCTCAATAAATATACTCAGAAAAAAAGAAGACCCCCAAAACTCCATTGAAAGACTCCTAGATGTAATAAATAAATTCAGTAATGTAGCAGGATACAAAGTCAATACACAAAAATCAATAGCATTCCTATACACTAACAACAAAACACTGAGAGAGAAATAAAAGAAGCCACATCATCACACTAGCATCCAAAAAATGAAATACTTAGGAATTAATCTCATGAAAGAAGTAAAAGAGCTGTACAGGGAAAATTATAATACCCTGAGAAAGGAAATAGAAGAGGACCTCAGAAAATGGAAAGACATCCCTTGTTCATGGGTGGGAAGAATAAATATTGTTAAAATGGCCATTCTCCCAAAATTACTATACAGATTCAATGCAATCCCAATCAAAATACCACTAACTTACCTCATAGATCTAGAGAAATCACTCCTAAAATTCATCTGGAACCAGAAGAGACCTAGAATAGCAAAGGCAATTCTAAGCAACAAAGGCAAGGCAGGAAGCATCACAATCCCTGACTTGAAGTTATACTACAAAGCTACTATACTAAAATCAACATGGTACTGGAATAAACACAGATCTGAAGATCAGTGGAATAGATTGGAAGATACAACCACAACCACAAACTCACTCAACCACCTTATCTTTGATAAAGAAGCCAAACAGTTCACTGGAAGAACAATAGTCTCTTTAATAAATGGTGCTGGAAAAATTGGCTATCCATGTGCTGAAAACCAAAACTAGACCCATGCCTAACACCATGTACTAAATCTAAATGGATCCAAGATCTAAATATTAAAACAGAAACACTAAATCTGTTGGAGGACAAACTCGGTAAAAATCTTTAAAACTTAGGGGTAGGCAGAGAATTCATGAACTAGAATCAAACTGCATGGGAAATAATTCCCAGAATCAATAACTGGGATCATATCTTATTAAAAAGTTTCTGCATGTCAAAAGAGATCTCCAGCAGAGTGAAAAGAAAACCCACAAACTGGGAAAAAATCTTGGTGAACTGTCCCTCAGACAAAGGACTTCTGTCTAGAACTTACAAAGAATTTTAAAAAATCAGATCTCCAGGTGAACTGTCCCTCAGACAAAGGACTTCTGTCTAGAACTTACAAAGAATTTTAAAAAATCAGATCTCCAAAATTCAAAGACCCAATCCAAAAATGGGCATCTGAAATGAATACACAGTTCTCAGATGAAGAAATATGAATGGCAAATAAATACATGAGAAAACATTTATCATCATTAGTCATTAGAGAAATTCAAATTAAAACCACACTGAGATTCCATCTCACTCCAGAAAGAATGGCCAGAATAAAAAAGACTATCAACAACAAACGCTGGAGAGGCTGTAGGGAAAAAGGAACTCTTCTGCACTGTTCGTGGGAGTATAGACTGGTGCAACCACTGTGGAGATCATTCTGGAGATTTTTCAAATGCTGGGATTGGAAGTCCCATTTGAGCCAGCTATTGCACTTCTAGGCATATTCCCAGAAGAACTGAAAACATCATATCACAGTGATATATGTGCACCCATGTTTATAGCAGCACAATTTGTAATAGCCAGGTCTTGGAAACAACCTAAGTGCCCATCAACTGAGGAATGGTTAAAAAAGTTGGGTATTTTTATACAATGGAGTACTACTCAGCTATAAAGAATGATCACATTGGGCTGGGGATTTAGCTCAGCAGCATAAGTGCCTGCCTGGCAAGTGCTAGGTCATGAGTTTGATCCCCAGTACCGCAAAAAAAAATAAAAAAAAATAATAATAAATAAATAAATAAGAATGATCACATTGAGATATTTATAAATAAATGGATGAAAATTGAGACCATACTCATAAGCTAAATAAACCAAACTGATATGTATAAATACTGTATAGTCTCCCTAGTGTGAGAAATGGTAAGAGTACGTAAGATTTTATGGTAATCATGGTTCCCCATTACATAGCTTTGAAGCCTTTTACTGTTTTCATTCATCAGCTGGAATGGTTTTATTCTGTTTTGTTTGACTTTATTCTGTGTGATGGTATGAGCAGCTGTTTTGAAGAAAACAAAACATTATGGCAGCCATTGCTGATTTAATATCATCTTGCTTTGAATTTCTATCATGCTTTTATTCTTCTATTACCATCGGTTCTATCATGTCTTATTGGGATTTTAATATATGTGATAGTATAAACAAATCTTTTTATGGAAAATGAGATATTATAGTAGCCATTGATCATTTTCTGTTATTCAGTTCAAAATACCCTGTAATTCTTTCATTCCTTTGAATGGTTTTATACTATTTTGTTATGTTTGATATTACTGTAGTTGAAGCCATGCTCAACAATTACAAAGAAAGAGACATTATGGTAGCTACTGTTAATATGTGGTTGTCTTGTTGTAAAGTGCTGTGTTGCTTCTGTTGTTCTGTTCTGATCTGCTTTCTTCTGTCCTCTTTTGTTTTATTCTCTTTAAAATAATTTTTAAAAAAAAGAAATCAACTGATAATAAATATTGGCAAGGATGCAGAGAAAAAGGAACACTTCTTCACTGCTGATGGGAGTGCAGACTGGTGCAACCACTGTGGAAATCAGTATAGAGATTCCTCAAAAAACTAGGATTGGAAGTTCCATTCAATCGAGCTATTCCTCTCCTAGGTATTTTCCCAGAAAAATTGAAAAGGTCATGTCACAGTGATATATGTGCACCCATGTTCAAAGCAGCACAATTTGTGATAGCTAAATCTTGGAAACAACCAAAATTCCCATCGACTGCAGAGTGGAGGGAAAAAATGTGGTATTTTTATACAACAGAATACTACTCAGCTATAAAAAAGGATGATCTTGAGGCCTTTATAGGTAAATGGAGGCAACTTGAGAATATCCTCATTAGTGAAATAAACAACACTCATATTAGTAAATATCACATTGTCTCTCTAGTATAAAAACTGACAGAATAATGGATGCAAAAATTATAATAGATATTGTAAAAGTGAAAGGGAAAGAAAGTGCTCTAAAGGATATAGTAGTATGTATAGGGTGTAAGATAGATGACCATATTACTAAGTTTCTGTTAGATCATTGAACAGAAGGGTTTGCACTGTCAATGTTTGAGTGTCTAGCCACTTTTTATGCTTTGATTTTGTAACTTTAACAACTATTTTTAGGATAACAGTATGTAATGTATCAACTAGTGATTTTATGATGTTAATTTTTCTAATTCTATATTATTCTACTTTTTTCCTCTTTTTTCTATTTTTTTCTTTTCTTTTCTTTTCTTTCTTTAAATAAAAAAAGAAAGAAAGAAAAGGCCACATCTTTTTTTTATCCATTCCTCAGTTGATGGGCATTTGGGTTGTTTCCAAGCTTTAGCTATAACAATTATGTTGCTATAAACATGGGTGCGCATATATCATTGTGGCAAATTTTTAATTCTTCTGGGAAAATACCCAGAAGGGGAATAGCTGGGTTGAATGGGACCTCTAATCCTAGCTTTCTGAGAAATCGTCACGCTGATTTCCACAGTGGTTGCACCAGTCTGCACTCCCACAACAGTGGAAAAGTTTTGCTTTTTTGCCACAGTGCCTCCAGTATTTGTTATTGGCTGATTTCTTGATAATAGCCATTCTTTTTCAGGGTGAAATGGAATCCCAGTGTTGTTTTAATTTTTATCTCTCTAATAATCAGTGATAATAAACATGTTTTCATATATTTATTTGTCATTTATATTTCTTCATCTGAGAAATATGTATTCATCTCAGATGCCCATTTTTGGATTGGGTTTTTTAATTTTGAGGGCCTGATTTTTTTCAGCTTTTTATATGTTCTAGATATAAGTCCTTTGTTTGAGGGACAGTTGGTTATGATTTTCTCCCAATTTATGGGTTTTCTTTTCACCTTGTTGATTTCTTTATTGAACAAAAACTTTTTAATAAGGTGAGATCCCAGTTGTTGATTCTTTGAAGTATTTCCCATGTAGTCTTGTTTTTTGTTCATGAACTCTCTGCATGCCCCTATGTCCTCAAGATTTCTACCTACTCTATCTTCCAGCAGATTTAGTGTTTCTGCTTTAATATTTAGATCTTTGATTTAGTTTAGTGCATGGTGATAGCCATGGATCTAGTTTTAGTTTTTGGCATGTATAGAGCCAGTTTTTCCAGCACATTTTATTAAAGAGACTATTTTTCTTCCAGTGAATATGTTTGGCCCCTTTGTGATAACTGAGTGTGTTTGTGGTTGTGTCCTCATCTTCTATTCTGTTCCTTTGATCCTCAGGTCTGTTTTTCTACCAGTACCATACTGATTTTATCATATTATCTTTGTATTATAATTTCGGGTCAGGGATTGTGATGCCTCCTGCCTTGCCTTTGTTGCCCAGGATTGCCTTTGCTATTTTAGGTCTTTTCTGGTTCCAGACTAATTTTAGGAATTTTTTTCTAGATCTATGAGGTATGCTAATGGTCTTTTGATTGAGATTACATTAAATCTGTATAACAGTTTTGAAAGTATGGCCATTTTCCCAATGTTTGTTCTTCCTATCCATGAACAAGGAGGATCTTTCCATTTTCTAAAATCCTTTTTGATATCTTTTTTCAGAGTACTGTAATTTTCAATATATAAGTCTTTTACTTCTTTTTTTAGATTGATTCCTAAGTATTTCATTTTATTTGGATACTATTGTGAGGGGTGTGGTTTCTCTAATTCTTCTCTCAGTGAGTTTCTTGTATACAAGAATGTGATTAATTTTTGAGTGTGGACTCTGTATCCAGGTACAGTATTGAATTTGGTCATTAAATCTAGTCTTTTGGTGGAGTTTTTGGTGTCATCCATGTAAAGTATCATATCATCTACAAATAATGATAATTTAACTTCTTCTTTTCTTATCCTTATTCCTTTTATTTCTCCTTCTTATCTATTTGCTCTGACTAGCATTTCCAGAACTATATTGAATAACAGTGATGATAATGGACATCCTTGTTTTGTAGCTGATCTTAGGTTGAAAGCTTTCAGTTTTTGTCCTTCTAGTATGATGTTGGCTATTGATTTGTCATGGATGGATTTTTCAGATTGAGATAAAGACTATCCATTCTGATTTTCTGTAGAGTTTTCATCATGAATGAGTGCTGGATTTTATCAAAAGCTTTTTCTGAATCTATTGAGAGGAGCATGTGGTTCTTGTCTTTGGTTCTGCTGATATAGTTAGTTTATTGATTTGCATATGTTGAACCATCCCTGTATTCCTGGGATGAATCCCGTCTGGTCATGTTGTATAATCTCCTTGATGATTTGCTGTATTCTGTTTGCTAGTATTTTATTGAGGATTTTTGCATCTTTTTTATTAGAGAGATTGGCCTGCAGTTCTCTTTTTTGGTTGGGTCTTTCTCTGGTTTTGGTATCAGAGTAATATTTGCCTCCCAATAGGAAGAATTGCTTCCCTTTCAACTTCAGTAAAAAGTTTGAGGAGTACCGATATTAAATCTTCTCTAAATTTTTTGTAGAATTCAGCTGTTAATCCATCAGGACCGGGGCTTTTCTTTGTTGGTAAGATTTTAATTAAGGTTTCTGATTTCATTAACTGATATTGGATTATTCAGAAGTTTTATATCTTCTTGATCCAGCATTGGTAATTCACATATTTCTAGGAATCAGTCCATTTCTTCTGATTTCCACATGATCTGTAATGATTTTACCTTTTTCATTCCTTATTGCATGAATTTGAGGTTTTTTCTTTCCTTTTTTGGATAAGATTGGCTAGGGGTTTATCAATTTTATTTATTCTTTGAAAGAACCAAGTCTTTGATTGATTAATTACTTGTATCATTTTCTTCATCTCAATTATGTTAATTTCTGCTCATTGGTGGGGGGGGGGAGGTGTACCAGGGATCAAACTCATGACCTCGCACTTGCCAGACAGGTACTTAAGCCCAAGAGCTAAATCTCCGGCCCCAATTTCTGCTTTAATCTTTATAATTTCCTCCCTTCTTTGGGCTTTGGGCTTGGCTTTTCTTCTTTTTCTAGATGTTTTAAGTGCATCATTAGGTTGTGTATTTGTGCTTGTTCTGTTTACCTGATATAAGAATTCACTGCTATAAATTTCCCCTTAGGACTGCTTTCATTGCATCCCACAGGTTGTGCTAAGTTGTACTTGTATTTTTGTTTGACTGTATAT
>PVJX010048123.1:0-11589 GCA_004027295.1 Dolichotis patagonum
TTCCTGTTTCATGAAGTATTGTTGTCCATCCTTTGACTTTCAGTCTATGGGTTTCCTTTTGGGTTAAATTGGTTTCTTGTAGACAACATATGGTTGGATGTTGTTTCTTGATCCATTCTCCCAGTCTGTTTCTTTTGATTGGTGACTTGAGGACATTTACATTAAAGGTTATAACTGCTATATTTTGCTTTATTTTTGACATGTTATCTTTGTGCTGTTGTATCTTCAGCTTTCCATTCTATTTAATTGCCTGCCTTGCTTGGTGATTTTATCCTATGTGTATCTAGAATGTCTTTCAGTATTCTTTGTAGGGTTGGATTGATGATCATGAAGTTTTTCAGCTGTTCTTTGTCATGGAATTGTCTTATTTCTCCATCCATTTTGATTGACAGGTTTTCAGGTTACATTAGTCTGGGTTGGAAATGGCTTTCCTTTAGGATATTCAATTCTTCACTGCATGCTCTTCTTGACTTCACTGTTTGTGTTGAAAAGTCTGCTGTGATTCTGATAGGTTTTCCTTTATTGCTGATCTGTCTTTTCTCTCTAACAGCTTTTAGAATTCTTTTCTTATGGTGGATTTCTGGGATGGTGATCGTTATGTGTCTGTGTGTAGTTTTATTTTGCTTATGGCTATTTGGCTTTCTATGTGCTTCATTAAACCAAATGTCAGTTTCCATGCTTAGGTTTCATAAGCTTTCAGCTATTACTTCTGTAAATAACATCTTGATATCATATGGGCTGTCCCCTTGTTTTTCATTTATCCCTATTAATCTTATCTTATTTTTCTTTGCATCATCTTGCAGTTCTTGAATTCTTATTTCCTGATTTTTTTGTTATTTTAAAAGGTCTTTCCTTTCCTTTTCACTAGTTGTGATCTTTTCTTCAAGGTCTGAAATTCTATCTTCCCTTTTGTTGGGGTGGTTTTTACAGCTTTCAATAGAATTTTTGATTTCCTGTATATGTCTTTGAATCTGATTTATGTATTCTGTTTGTTTCTTATAGTGTTCATTCAGGGATTATATCTGTTTGCTTTGTTCCTCTAATTTTTTAGCTGTGTCTTCACTATATGTTTTCACTCTTTCTTTCAGTACTTTTATCATTTCTTCTTTTACTTGGGCAATTATTTCTAATTTGAATTCCTTCATAGCATCCCCTAATTGCTTCTTTATTTCAGTTGATATCATTTCAGTCATTCCAGGTGTATGGATTCTATTTTCTTCTATGTACATGGCTCCCAGGCTTTCTTGGGATGGGCTGGTGATTTGAGCCTGCCTTTTGGTCTTTCCTATTGTCACTTTTCTTTATATCCTTGGTTTGAGTGTTGTTCCAAAGTTTCCTTGTGGTGTGTGGCAAATCTCCTCCTGCCCTTTCAACTACTGGAGCTGTCTCAACTCCTATGCAGGTACTTGGCTCCCTAAATTGATAGGCACATGCAGGGTTTGGAGAACTTTGGCCAGCAAAACCCTTGGGCACAATCCCCTGTCCTAAGGGTGTGTATATGAAATCAACGGCTAGCAGTGCTGATCTTAACCTCTCCCCTGGCTAGCCCACATGATCCCAGAGTCCTCATGCAACGTATCTGCCTCATGAACTGAAACAAGCCTGCTGGGCATTTTTGGCTGAGGCCCTGCAATCTGCTGGACCCAATTCAGCATCCTGGTATCTCCCCAGAAACTCAAAAGCCGGGATCATAAGTCTTCACCTTTCCCCAGGTCACAGTTACTCACCTTGGGCAATCTCCATCTCTCTGCAGACTCTTGTCTCCCTTAATTGAGATGTGGAAGCTGGGTGTGGAGAACTGGGGCAGGTAGACCACCAGGTAGACACCTGTCCTAGGTGTGTGGATATGAACTCATCCACTGGCATTGCTGATCTTAAGAACTCTCCAGGCCAGTCCAATTGAGCCCAGAGTCCTTGTGCAAATTTTCTGCCTCCTGAACTGAAACAAGGCCACTGAGCATGGTTGACTGAGGGCCTGCAATGTGCTGGACCCAGTCCAACATCCTGGTAGCTCCCCAGAAACTCAAAAGCTGGCAACATAAGTCTCCAACTTTCCCCTGGTCACTGGAACTCCTCTTCTCTAAATTTATTATAGATTTCATCTGTAATCAATCAGGACCTGGGTTTTTGTTGGTAACTTTTAAATTTCTTTTTAAATTTCATTAACTGATATTGAGTTATGTAGAATTTTATGTGTTCAACATTCAATTTTGGTAATAAATACTTTCCATGGAATCTGTCAGTTTCTTCTGTGCTTCCCTTCTTATGCAAGTGATGTATTTTTAAAGTAGGTATTAAAATATTATAAATTTCTAGAGGATTTGCTCTGGTTTTACCCTTTACATTCCTCATTGCATATATTTAAAATTTTTCTTTCCATTTTTGATGAAGATGTTTCAAAGTTTATCAATTTTACTTATTCTTTCAAAGTACCAACTCTTTGATTCATTAAGTTGTTTCTTTAGTCTCTATTGCATTAATTTCTGCTCTGATCTTCATAGTTTCTTCACATACATGGCTTTGGGATTGAGTTTCTTTTCTTGTTATAGAAATTTGAGGTGCAGCAATAGGTATTTTATTTGTACTTATTCTGTTTTCCTGATGTGAGAATGTATCCCAAAATTCCCTCTTAGGAGTGTTTTCATTACATTACATATGTTCTTGAATGCTGTGTTTGCATTTTTATTTGATTGTAAATGTTATTTAAATTCTACTTTAATTTTATCTGTGACTGATTTCTTGTTTACATGGTTGTGATTTAATTTCCATGTGTCTATAAAGTTTTGCAGTTTCTTATGCCATTAATTTCTAATGTCATTACTTTACAGTCTGATAATATGAATGGAACAATTTCAATTCATTTACATTTGCTTAATCATGTTCCTTGGGCAAGTTTATGGTCTATTTTAGAGAATGTCCTGTGTGCAGCTGAGAATAATGTATTCTGGTGTTGTTGGGTGTAAAACTCTCTATAAATATCTACTAAGTACATTTGTTAACAAGTTTGGTTCAGTTCCATTATGTTTTTGCTGATTTTTTCCTAGTTATTCCTTCTCTTTACATCAAGAGAACATTAAGTTTTCCCATTAAAATTGTGTAATTGCTTATTTGATTTGTCATTTATGTTAGTATTTGTCTTACACAGTTGGATGTTGCCATATTTGGTGCATATATATTCATGATTGCTATCTCTTCTTCCAGAAGTTTTCCACTAACAAGTCTGTGGTGAAATTCTTTGTCTCTTTTGATCATTCTTTCAGGTTCACATTTATGCTAACAGAATAAGTACTTCTTTTTTTCTGGGGTTGTATTGTGTGGAATATTGTTTTATATCCTTTTACATTCATTTTATGTTTGTTTTTGAATTAAATGCATTTCTGAATGTTGTTGGATCCTGTTTTCTAATCCTTTCTGCCACTTTGTTCCTTTTAATTGGTGAATTGAGGCCATTTACATTGAGGGGTATAACCAATATGTATTGAATTATCTTAGTCATGTTACTCTCTTGCTGTTGGCTCCCTCCTTTTTTCTTCTTTTTCATTGCTTGCCCTGCCTGGTGGTTTATTTTTGATATTGTTATTCATTGTTATTTTTATTTGTTGTTATTGGTATTGTGATTATTTGTTATCTCTACCTAGAAAATCTTTTATCACTCATTATAGGCTTGATTTGGTGTTTGTGTATTTCTTCAGTTGTTCTTTGCCATAGAAGTATCTTATATTTTCCTTAATTTTGAAAGATAATTTTGCAGGTTACATAGATGTGGGTTGGAAGTTGATTCATTTCAGGACTTGAAATACTTCACTCCAAATGATTCTTGACTTGAAGGTTTTTTTTTTTTTTGAAAAATCTGCCATAAATCTGATGGATTTTCCTTGATAGGTGATCTGTTTCTTTTCTCTAACATATTTAATATACTTTTTTGTGCTGAATGTCTGGGATCTTGATTATTATATGTGAGGGCATTAATTTATTTGAGCTATTGCTGTTTGGAGTGCTGCATGCCTCACTTATTTGTATGTCAGATTTTTTTCCACATTTGGTAATTTTCTACTATTACTTCTGCAAATAGTCTTTTTATGTCATTTGTGTTGACTCCTGCTTTTTCACTTTTGATAAATTGACATTTATCAATCTTATATTATTTTTCTTTGCATCATCTTGCTGCTGTTGAATTATTATTTCTTGTTCTCATTACATTTAAGAGATCTTTCCCTTCATCTTCAAAGTCTGAAAGTATATCTTAAATTTCACTGAAGCAGTTTTTTTAGCTTTCAATGGAATTTTTAATTTCCTGTATATTTCTCTGAATATGATTCATGTATTGTATTTGTTTTCTATTTTGTTCATGTGAGTTTTTATCATTTTCCCACATTCCTCTATTTTTTATATATGTCTTCTCTAGATATGCTGAGCAAATCCTTTATTATGACTGTCATTTCTTTTTTTGTCTGAAACATTCTTTTCTGATTTTCTCTATAGTCTCATGGGTTTATTTCTTTACATCAATTGTTATAATTTCAGAAATTTTAAGCAAATGTCTTCCAGTTTCTTCTATGTGTATGACTGCTGGAATTGTTCTGGGTGTGGGGGATGTATGAGACTATAGTTTGTTTCTTCATTGGATAATTCTCTGCTTCCAAAAATGTTTTATTTTGTTTTTTGTGATGATCCTTGTGACTTTTTGTAATAGCCAGCTATATAACTTTTATCAAGGACTATCTATGAAAAATCTGTTCTTCAGGGATGTCTTCTTCACATAGGAGGTTCATGATTTGTGTCTGTCTTAAGATCCTATGTTCCAAATTAAGTAATAGTGGGTTGTTGGTGTGAGTTTGGCTCAGTATCCAGTGTCCTTTGATGTAAAGCTCTAGTGAGGTTATTGCCCCAAAACTTCCAAGTATTGTCAAAGAAGCAAGAAAAACTCATTGAAATGTATATGACATCCTTGCTGAAGTTTCACAATTAATAATAACAATAGCATCAAGCACAATTTTGAAAGTGACAAACTATGATAACTATTAATTTTATACTTTAGACTACAAAAGCAGAGTCTATAGATATAGAACAGCATTAATCATAAATTGAGAGTTTGTATAAAAATTGTTCCACCTCAGTAGAGAGGATTTAGGAATAATAGTATATAAAACATAGATAACTGAAAAGCAAGCATTAGCAAGGCAGGTGGACAAAGGATGATCACATAATGTTTGTTAACTACAGAAGGGATTAGAAGAGAAACGATAAAGTAGTATTCAAGCAATTATCTGAACTTGGTCTCTTGTTTGAGGGCATAGGATTAGTTTTCTGTGGCTAGAATTCACCCTAGTCATTTAGCAAAAACAGAAAAAAAGAAAATTAAAGAAAAATGAAAAAGAAGAAACAAGGAAAACCAAGAAAAAGGAAAAGAAAATAGGGAAAAATAAAGTAAGATAAAACAAAAATAGATCAAGATAAAATAAAACAAAACTGAATTAATGAAGACAGCAGCTCCAAGAGCCTGCAGGGGAGTTGGGGCAGCTCAAGGTGAGTCCAGGGGTCATGGGGAGAGTTGGAGACATGCGCTCCCAGTGATTGAGTTTCTGGGGAGCTATCAGGGACTCTGGCCTGGGCCCAGAAGTTTCCATGGCCTCAATCTACCATGCCCAGTGGCATTCTTTAACTTCAGGAGGCAAAGACCACACAGGAGGACTCTTGACCTACTTGGGTTAGCTTAAGACCAGCAGTCAAAGTGGTTGAGTTCATGTACACACCCATAGCACAGGGGATTGTGGTCTTGAGGTTGCACAAGTCCCAGGTCACCATGCAAGTCTTCTGCTTCTCAATTTAGGGAGCCAAGAACTTGTGGATGAGCTGCAACTGCTCCAGGAGCTCACAGTGCTGGAGGTGATTCACCACACACCCAGAGGAAGCTTTGGAACACTGCTCAAAGCAAGGAAATACAGAAAAATGACACAAGGAAAGAACAAAAGGCAGGCTCAAATCACCAGACCATCCTAAGAAAGCCTAGGAACCATGTACATAGAAGAAAATAGAAGCCATACAACTGAAATGACTGAAATGATATCAAGTGAAATAAAGAAGCAGCTAGCAGAAGCTATGGAGAAATTCAAATCAGAGATAATTGCCCAGGTAAAAGAAGAAATGATAAAAGAAGTGAAAGAAATAGTGAACACATCTAGTGAAGACACAGCTTAAAAATTAGAGGAACAAAGCAAACAGACACAATCCCTGAATGAACACTATAACAAAGAAACAGAATACACAAAGCAGAATCAACGAGATATACAGGAGACCAAAAATTCTATTTAAAGTTGTAAAAACCACCTCAATGAAAGTGAAGATAGAATTGAAGACATTGAAGATAAGATTGCAGCTAGTGAACAGGAAAGAATATTCTGGTCCCTGTTATTTTAAAAATAACAAACAATCAGGAAATAACAATTCAACAGCTGCAAGATAATGCAAAAAAATAACATAAGATTAATAGGGATAAATGAAAAGAAGGGGACAGCCCAAATGATAAAAAAAGATGGAGTTCAGGAGGTGGAGACCTTGCACAGGGAATTCTTGGCTGAGTTGGGCTGACATGGGGAGAGCTTAAGACCAGCACTCCCAGCACCCCTTAGGAAAAGGGTCTGCACCATGAGGGTTTGGCCAGCCCCAGATCACAACGCCCAGCATGCCTTTCAATTTAAGGAGCCAAGAAACTTTGGGGGAGACCAGACTAAACCAGAAGCTGAGTGTGCAAGAGGTGAGTCACCACACACACAGAGGAAACTTTGGAACATTGCTCAAAGCAAGGAAATATAGAAAAATGACAAAAAGACACACAAAAAGGCAGGCTCAAATCTCCAGCCCATCCCAAGAAAGCCTAAGAGCCATGTACATAGAAGAAAATAGAGCCATACACCTGAAATGAATGAAATGATATCAACTGAAATAAAGAAGTAACTATGGGAAGCTATGGAGAAAATCAAATGAGAAATAATTGCCCAGGTAAATGAAGAAATGATAAAAGTAGTGAAAGAAATAGTGAACACATCTAGTGAAGACACAGCTAAAAAATTAGAGGAACAAAGGAAACACATAGAATCCCTGAATGAATGCTATAAGAAACAAAAAGAATACATAAAGCAGATTCAAAGAAATATAAAGGAAATCAAAAATTCAATTGAAAGCTCCAAATTCACTTCAACAAAAGTGAATGCAGAACTTTAGATAACGAAGATAAGACTGCAGCTATTGAACAGGAATGGAAAGATCTTTTAAACATAAAAAAGAATCAAGAAACAACAATTCAACAGTTGCCAGATGATGCAAATAAAATAACATATGATTAATAGGGATAAATGAAAAAAGAGACAGCCCAAATGATATCAAGAGGATATTTACAAAAGTAATAGCTGAAAACTTCCCAAACATGAAAATGGAAACTGACATTTGGATTAGTGAAGCACATAGAACTCCAAATAGCCATAAACAAAATAAAACTACAACCAGACACATAATAATCACCATCCCAGAAATCCACCAGAAGAATAGAATACTAAAAACTGTTAGAGAGAAAAGACAGATGACCTATAAAGTAAAACCTATCAGAATCACAGAAGACTTCTCAGCACAAACAGTGAAGTCAAGAAGAATATGAAATGAACTATTTAAGATCCTAAAGAAAAACCACTTCCAATCCAGACTGACATAACCTGCAAAACTGTGCTTCAAAATGGATGGAGAAATAAGATATTTTTCTGACTAAGAACAGCTGAAAAACATCATGAACACAATATCAACCCTATAAAGAATACTGAATGACATTCTACATACACATAGGACAAAACCACGAAGCAAGGCAGACAATTAAGCAGAATGAAAAGGTAAAGATACAACAGAAGAAAGATACCAAGTCAACAATAAACCAATATATAACACTTATAAGCATTAATGTAAAAGAAATCAATTCACCAATCAAAAGTAACAGACTGGCAGAATGGATCAAGAATCAACATGCAACCATATGCTGTCAACAAGAAAACCATGTAACCCAGAAGGAAACCCATAGACCAAAAGTGAAAAGATGGAAAACAATATTCATGAAACAGGAAACCAAAAAAAAAAAAAAACCAGGAGTAGCTATTGTCTTTGCAGACAATGTGAACTTCAAACCAAGAATGAGCCAAAGAGATAAAGAAGGTCACTACATACTAGTTAGGGGAAAACTTCAAGGGGAAGAGATAACAATATTAAATATATATGCACCAAATTCAAGAGCACCAAGCTTTACAAAGCAAATATTAACAGAAATGAAAAATCAAATATGCAATGACACAATTATAATAGGAGATCTTAACATGCCATTGACACAAATGGACAGATCAACTAGACAGAAAATTAGCAAAGACAAAACAGAACTGAACCACACCAGTGAACCAAAGGACTTGATAGACGTATATAGAGTGTTCCATCCAACAACATCACAATAAACATTCTTGTCAGCAGTACTTGGAACATTCTCTAAAAAAGACCATATACTAGCCCACAGAATATATTTAAGTAAGTGTGAAAGAACTGAAATTATCTGATGCATATTATTGGATCACAGTGCTGTGAAACTAGAAATTAAAGATAAAAGAAACTGGAAAAATCTCACATATACATGGAAACTGAGTAATGCACTCTTGAGCAATCAGTGGGTCATGGAGGAAATTAAAGAAGAAATTAAACAATATCTACAAGCAAATGAAAATACAAAATCATTACTAACTTTTGTGGCATACAATGAAAGCAGTCCTAAGAGGAAAATTTATTGCACTGAGTTCCCACATCAGGAAGACAGAACGAACACAAATAACCTGATGCTACAACTCAAACATCTAGAAAAAGAAGATTGAGCCAAGCCCAAAGCCAAAACAAGGGAAGAAATTATAAAGGTCAGAGCAGATATTAATGCAATAGAGACTAAGAAAACAATACAGAGAATCAATGAATCAAAAAGTTGGTTCTTTGAAAGAATAAATAAAATTGATAAAACCCTAGAAAATCTTATTTTAGAAAGGAAAGAAAAAACTCAAATTCATGCAATAAGGAATCAAAAGGGTGAAATTACTAAAGACTCGGTGGAAAAAAGAAGATCATCAACACCTATTTCAAGAACCGATACTCTCATAGGGTAAATAACACAGAAGAAATAGACAGATTCCTAGATACATATGAATTATCAAAGCTGGATCGGGAAGATGTAAAACTGCTGAATAACCCAATTTCTATTACTGAAATTGAAAATGTAATTAAGTCCTTGCCAACAAAGAAGAGACCAAGCCCAGATGGATTCACTGCAGATATCTACAAGAAATAAAAAGACTTAATTCTGACACTCCTCAAATTCTTCAATGTAACTGAAAGGGAAGCAATTCTTCCTAAGTCATTCCTGAAAGCAAATATTCTAGTACCAAAACCTGAGAAAGACCCAACAAATAAAGTGAACTATAGGCAAATCTCCCTAAAGAACATAGATGCAAAAATTCTCAATAAAATATTGGCAATCAGGATGCAGAAAATCATCAAGAAGATTATACACCACGACCAAGAGGGGTTCATCCCAGGAATGTGTAAAGAAATATATGTAATGCACCATATCAATAAAGCCAAAAGGAAGAACCACATGATCGACTCTATGGATGCAGAAAAAGCTTTTGATAAGGTCCAACACTCATTCATGATAACAACCTTACCAAGAATTTAAATGGAATGTGTTTATCTCAATATGCTAAAGGACATCCATGACAAACCAACAGCCAACATCATATTAAATGGTCAAAAACTGAAAGGCTTTACCTTAAAATCAGTCATAAGACAAGGATATCCCTTATCACTGCTCTTATTCAACATAGTACTTGAAATCCTAGCCAGAGCAATTAGACGAGAGAAAAAAATAAAAAGAGTAAAGATAGAAAAAGAGGAAGCTAAATTATCATTATTTGCAGATGACCTGGTACTTTACATAGAAGACCCCCAAAACTCAATTGAAAGAGTCCTAGATATAATAATTAAATCAGCAATGTAGCTGGATACAATGTCAATACTCAAAAATTACTAGCATTCCTATACATGAACAAAAAAAATACTGAGAGAGACATAAGAGAAATCACACCCTTCACATTAGCATCCAAAAAAATGAAATACTTACTGGTATTGGAATAAAACTAGACCTAAAGATCAGTGGAATATACTGCATGATACAACCACAACCACAAACTCACTCAACCACCTTATCTTTGTTAAAGGGGCCAAACATGCTTGTTGGAAGAATGACAGTCTCTTTAACAATTGGTGCTGGAAAAATTGGCTATTCATATGCAGAAGACTAAAACTAGACCCATGCCTATCAAAATGTACTAAACTAAATCTAAATGGACCAAAGATCTAAATATTAAAACAGTAACACTAACTCTGTTGGAAGACAAATTAGGCAAAATTCTCGAAGATGTATGGATAGGTAGAGAATTCATGAATAAGAATCAAACTGGCCGGGAAATACCTCCCAGATTCAATAATTGGGACCATATCTTATTAAAGAGTTTCTGCATGTTGAAAGAGATTTCTAGCAGAGTGAATAGAAAACACACAAATTGGGGAAAAGTCTTAATATACTGTCCCTCAGACAAAGTACCTCTATATAGAACTTTAAAGAATTAAAAAAAATCAGACCCTCAAAATTCAAAGACCCAATCCAAAAATGGTAATCTGAAATGAATTAACAGTTCTCAAATGAAGAAATACGAATGGCAAATAAATATGTGAAAAAAATTTTATCATCATTAGTCATTAGAGAAATGCAAATTAAAACCAAACTTTGATTCCATCTCACTGCAGAAAGAATGCCAAGGATAAAAAAACAAAACCTAGCAACAACAAATGCTGGAGAGGCTGTGGGGAAAAAGGAACACTTCTGCACAGTTGGTGGAAGTGTAGACTAGTGCAATCACTATAGAGATCAGTCTGGAGAGTCCTCAAAAACCTGAGATAGGAAGTCCCATTTGACCTAGCTATTCGTCTTCTCTTATTGCTAGAAGAACTGAAAACATCATACCACAGTGATATATGTGCACCCATGTTTATAGAAGCACAATTTGTAATACCCAGATCTTGGAAACAACCTAAGTGCCCATCAACTGAGGAATGGATAAAAAAGTTATGGCATTTTTATACAATGGAGTGCTACTCAGCTATAAAGAATGATCACATTGAGATATTTATAAATAAATGGACACAACTTGAGGCCATTCTCTTAAGTGAAATAAACCAAACTCACAAGGGTAAATACCATATAATCTCCCTAATATGAGACTTGATAAGAGTATATAAGACTTTATGGTAAGCATGAGTCCTCATTTCACAGCTTCGAAGTCTTTCAAAGTTTTAAATCATCAGTTGGAATGGTGTTATCCTGTTTTGTTTGACTATATCATACTTGATGATATGAATAGCAGTATTGAAGAAAACAAAACATTATGACAGCTATGGTTGATTGAATATCATCCTTCTTAGAAGTCCTACCATGCTTTTTTGTTCTACTACCATTGGTTCTAT
>PVJX010048124.1:0-11588 GCA_004027295.1 Dolichotis patagonum
TTTTCTCTGATGGCTTTTAATATTCTGTTCTTATATTGAATTTCTGGGCTCTTGATTATTATGTGTCTGGGTGTAGCTCTGTTTGGGTTGTAGGTGGCTGGAGTTCTGTATGCTTCATACCTCTGCATATCATTTCTTTTTTCTATGCTTGGGAAATTTTCCTTAATAATTTCTGTGAATAGCCTTTGTAATTCCTCTGATTTGGTTCCTGCTTCTTCATTCACATACTTTATTCTTAAGTTATAGATCCTCTTGTCATCTTCCAGTCTTTGTATCTTTACTGCCTGCTCCCTTGTTGTTTTTAAGAGATCTTCCCTTTCATGACCCCACATTGCAAGCCTGTGTTCAATTTTTGATAGTGTATCTTTGGTTTCTTTCAAGCAGTTTTGCCAGCTTTCTATGGAGTCTTTAGTTTCCTGATAATCTCTTTGAATCTGCTTCATGAATCCTAGGTTTTTTCTGAATTCTCCATTAAATTTTTCTCTCCATTTGTGTTCCTCCATTCTTTTGTCTGTGTCTTCTTGAGAGGTGCCCAGCCCTTCTTTTATTAATCTACTTATCTCTTGTTTAATTTGAATTAATATTTCAGTTTTGGTCCCACTTACGAGGTCCTGAAGATATCTCTTTATGTCTGCTAACGCTGTGTTTATGTTGCATTTTTGCTGCCCTCAATCTCTTTTGTATTTACCTCTCCTGGATCAATGTTCTCAGGGTTGGGGGCTGGGAGTTGTTTCTTATTTCTCCCTTTCATCATGTTTTTGGTTCCTTCCATACAAGTGTACAGTGTAATTCCCTAGAGGCTCTTCTAGAGGGTGCAGGCTAGGAGCTCTAGCCCTCTTCAATAGGTTATCAGAGATTAGAGTTCACCCTAGGGCAGTGTGCACTAGCTCCTCCCCTCCAGGCCAGTCAACCTTTGGAGGCCTTCACTGCATCAGTGTGCACCGATCTCAGGAAAGTAATTTGTAGGGAGTCACTGGGTCCCCGCCAGGGGTGTGGCCTAGTCCAAGCAGATTCCACCAATCCACTTGGCAAGGGGAGAAACCAGCTGAAACCACTTCCTTATGGAGTTAGGGCTGTCCTGCCCAAATCCAACATGTCTTCCAGTCGGTTTCCCCTTTCCCATGGGAGGGTCTTATTCCCATCACTCACCGAGTGTTGATGCCAGTCCCCGAGAACTGCAGGGATCCCCAACCTCCGACTTCAGCGCGGCTGCAGTGGGAATTCACAGTGCCTCTGGGTGGGTAGCGTGAAGGGCCGGTTCGGACGAGCCGCACACAGGGCTGTTCAGCTCCGTGCTCCGGTGGCTTAAGCCAGTCGCTTCGGCAGGGATCACTTGTTCAGGTCGGGCAGGAATTCAGGTGGCTTGAGTAGGGTGCCGTGCTCGCTGATCTTATCTTCACTAATAGTAGCCCCAGGACCTCATATTTGAGCGGTTTTTTGCACTTTAAGTTTTTTCCTGGGTTATGCGAGTCAATCTCTCTCTGGGTGTTTTATTCTGGCATTTGAGCTGTCTCTCTCAGAGAGGGTCTCTCTCCTGCTACCTACCAGTCCGCCATCTTTTTTTCCTCCTGATGAATGTTTGTTAAGTGAACATGGAAAAAAGTTCCAAGCACGATATCTGCATATACCAAGGGTTTATTCAGTGTTTGTTCATTTCTTTCCCTTTCTTGCCAACCATAATCTGTCTTGAACCTTAAGCCTTTACAATGCATGTCTTAGAGTTTATACTAAAAAAGGGGTAAGATTTTGTTTGTTTTGTTTTGTTTTGTTTTGTTTGAGACATTGTCTCACTGTGTAGCCCAGGTTGGCCTTGAATTTCAGGTGATCCTCCTGCCTCAGTCACCTTAGTGCTGGGCTTACAGGCACGTGTCACCACACTCAGCAAAAAAGGGGTAAGAGTTTATAAAGATAGGAAATAAAAAGGAGAAATGAGGTATCTTTCTTACCTGTCAGATGAGCCAACTTTAAAAGTATGAAAACCAGTGTTGGCAAAGATGTAATTGTCCTCTCTGGAGGACAGTTTGGCAGTGGGGGTCAAAATGTAAAACATGCATATGTTAGGAATTATTTCCAAGGAGATAACCAAATGTGGGCATTGTGTTAGGGTAAACTCTGTTAAGCTGCACTTACAGTTCTTCAGTCTCAGTGGAGTAACTAATGACACTACTTGCCCATAGCAGGCAGACAGGATCACAGGCCGCTTGAAACTATCTTGACTCACACTTCCATGATCATTAACAGGAAGGACAGGAGAAAGGAATGTTAAGAATGAAGGACTAAATTTTAAAGATTCTACTCAGAGCATCACAAATCCCTTTGCTAAGGAAACCGACCAAAGCAAATAAGGCCATGCCCAATTCAAAGTGTAAAAAGGAAAATCCTACCATGTACTTGGGAGGAAAACTTGAGTATTTGTGAACTACCTTAATGACTGAT
Source organism: Dolichotis patagonum (assembly GCA_004027295.1). NCBI lineage: Eukaryota > Metazoa > Chordata > Mammalia > Rodentia > Caviidae > Dolichotis > Dolichotis patagonum. The sequence continues at coordinate 2,437 of PVJX010048124.1, forward strand.
AGAGGAGTTAAGAGGTCCTCTGTGTAGAGTATGTTGCTTCCTGCTATAGGTGAGAGAAGCCCAACTGCAAGTGGCTTAATAAGTAGTGATTAATTTGTCTCATGTGATAGTCTAGAACTAAGCATTCCAGGGGTAGAACAGTTCTGGGAAGCCAGCAAGAACCCAGGTCCCTTGTCATCTGTAGCTATGGCTTTCATCTTAACATTTACAATATGGCTGTTTCACTGCTGGCCATCACATCTGGGTTTCAGGCAGACAGAAGCAGAAACAACGGTAGTTTCTTGGGAGTTCTATCCTGCAACCTTCCACTTATGTCTCATCAGCCAGAACTGTCACTGTCACCCCCACTGCAGATGAGTTTGGGAAAGTGCTGATGTTTTGTTTTGTCTTTCTATTCTATTCTATTGTATTCTATTCTATTGTATTCTATTCTATTCTATTCTATTCTATTCTATTCTATTCTCTCTTTCTCTCTCCACTTCCTCCCTCCCTCCCTTCTTTTTCCTTTCTTTCTTTCTTTTTGGTCTTTTTGAGACAGGGTTCCACTATACAGCTCAGGTTGGCCTTGAACTTACTTCATAGCCCAGGCTGGCCTCAAATTTGAACTTGCAGTAATCCTCCTGCCTCATCCTGAGTACTGGGATTAAAGGCATGCACCACCTAGCTTGTTTGTTTTCTTAAATTGGAGATTTTTGTCCTGAACAAAATTGGGGTAATATATAATACTAACAGAAACCACCAAATATGAATCTTGAAAAAATGTTTTCTTGAGGTATAACATATACTCAGTAAAAGTTTCAAGTCTATACTTGATAAATTTTGTGTACATTTATACCCCAAATCAAGAACATTTCTAGCACTCCAGAAGACTGCCTTTCTCAGACAAAATTCCCCTACAAAGATAACCACTTTCACATCGCTACAATACTCACTGTGTTTGACTTCTTTTGCTCAACTGAATATTTGTTATTTTTAATTTTATAAAGTATAGCGTATTTATTTATTTATTTATTTATTTTTAAGATTATGGGCCTTCAGGACAAGTAGTTTAGGATTAAGGATTTTTTTTCCTTTTCAAATCTATTTTATTTTAAATACAAAAAATAAAACAAAATTTTAAAACATAATAATTAGGGAATAACAATGGTATATATATTGCATATTTTATATATATGTAGTATAACATATTTAAAATGATAACACAGAACAATGAAAAGATGTTCTTGATATATTATTAAGTTTCTAAAAAGGTCACAAAATATGTTTTACATACCTGAACCCAGTTATGAAAATATATATAAATATCTTGTATGTTCATAAAGAAAAGTTTGAAGTAATATTTCCTAATATGCTACTACTAGTTATTTCTGGCCATTCAGATTAATATAGTTTTAACTTTGTGTTTTTCTGTTTTGCTTTAGAATAATTTTGAATTTAGAGAAAAGTTGCCAGAACAGTATAAACAATGCCTGAATTACCTTAACTGAAATTCACCAGTTCACATTTTGCCATATTAGCTTTTGTATTTTCCCTGCCAGAATCATCATAAAATCATTATACTCACTTATTGCTGTATACTTTTTTTTTTGGTACCAGGGATTGAACTCATGACCTTGTGCTTGCCAGGCAGGCACCATGCCACTGAGCTATACCCCCAGCCCCCTCCCCACTTTTTAAAACAAGGTTTCACCATGTAGTCCTGGCTGGCCTTGAACTCTTTATGTAGCCAAGTCTAGCTTCAAGATCTTCCCAACTCAGCCTCCTGAGTGCAGGGATTATAGGCATGTACCACTGTGCCCAGCTATTAGTGATTTTAAGATCAGAAACCATAGACTAATTATCAAAATCAGGAAATTATAATACTGATAGAATACATAACTCACAGTAGTAATCAATTTTACCAACTATCCCAATGATGTCCTGATGGTGACTTTTTTTTTAGTGCCAGCATCGTATATAATACCTCAGTTTACAAACACTTCTGTTTGCAAATGGTTCGGTTTTCAAATAAAAATATTCTACAAAATTTTGCTTCCATTCACAAACTCTACATTGGTGACAGATGTAAACCATCTTCCTTGTAAAAACACAAACACAGCCATATTCCCAAAAGTTATAAAACAAATTAAGTTTGTGAACTAAGATACCACTGTATTTAGGGTTTTTTGGTTTGGGTTTTGGCTTTTTGAGACGGTCTTGCTATGTAGTTCAGGCTGGCTTTTGAACTCACTATGTAGTCCAGGCCTTAAACTCCTAGCAGTCCTCCTGCCTCAGCCTCCCGAGTGCTGGAATCACAGGCATGTACCACTTCTCCCGACTATTTGCATCTTTTTAATGATGAGTAGCTAGCAATTTTATTAAGGAGAAGAAAAAAGGAAACAAAACAACTTGCATTAGCAAATAAAACAAAATAGAGTCCACTGCAACACAGAGTTTACTTTCAAAGCCTGGTTTGCCTGAAGAATCATAGTGTAACTCTTTTTTATATTTCTTGATATGTTCAGGGCAGCTGTGAAGTCCTGCGACTGGTAGACCTTGGGACCTCCCCTTACTATTACAAGTGGATCTGGCAGCATCTGGAGCTGATAGATGACAAACCTCTGCGTGCTCACCTCAATGGTAAGCCAGATGGCCGCATTCGCTGGCCTCCAGCACTGCAGGGGGCTCCTGGGTTCTGTCCTGGTTCCACCTCCTAGCTGTAGAGCTTCAAGGCCAGGTAGGATGTCTGGTTTGATCCTTCTACCAGCTGCAGAAACCTGGTCCACAGGCCCTGGCTCCTCAGAAACTTCTTCCCTTCCACTCTGCAGGTTCTTCCATGTGGCCACTTACTCCTTGCCTCACACAGCCCGATCCACTCACCCATTTATGCCCAACTCTCTCCTGCTTTCTGGGTCTTAGAGTGACATCTTTTCCTCAAAGAATGTTCCCTGACTTACGCTGGATCAGTATCTCGAATTACTTGTTACTGTATATCCCATTTAAGTACCCTGCATTTCTCTTCGGTGCAATTTAACTCTACTGAAATCTTATCATTGGATATGAGATGGTTATTAATTATGTCTGTGTTGGTAGAATTTAAGCTCCATAATGGGCCAAGTATGAGGGCCTAAAACCACCTGACTTTTGGCAGGTATTCAGAATTGAATCACAGAATCAGTGGATAAACATATTAGCTGCTGTGTATGGTTATGGGTTGCTTGGAGCTAAATAGAGCTCCCACTTGGTAACTAGGGAGCTTTCTTAGCTTCCTAGTTACTTAGGGTTTCTCAGCCTGGTTCCTTCATTGTGGTTAAGAGGATAAACTCAGGAGCTACATTTCTTGAGTTTGAATACCAGTTTATTTTCTAAGTAGCCCTTTTTTTTTTTGACTGCCAATCCAACTAGAGAAAAAGCCACAACTTAAAACTTTAATAAGTTGTGTTTTCATTGTCATTCAATTAATACTTTTAAACTTCCCTTTGCATTTCTATGATCCATTGGCTATATAGAAAAATATTACTTGGTATCTAAACATTTGGGGACTGTCCAGCTACGTTTCTGTCATGGATTTCTGTGATAATGTACTTTATGTAGTTAAATATATTGAAACTTGTTTTGTGACCCAGCATATACTCTCCCTTGCTAAATGCTCTATTTGCATTAGAAAAGAATATGCTGGGGTATAGCATGCTATGAATGTTAATAAGGTGAAGTTGGTAGATAGTGCTAGTCAAACCATTTACGTCCTTCCTGATTTTCTATCTAGTTGCTCTATCAATTGTTAATAGAGTAGGTTGTGGCGGTACACACCTGTAATCCCAGCACTCGGGAGGCTGAGGCAGGAAGATCTCCAAGAGTTTGAGGCCACTCTGCACTACAAAGCGAGACCCTGTCTCAAAAAACAAAAAACCAAAAAATTGTTAATACAGAGAGTTGTTAAAAATATCTAACTACAATTGTAGAGACAAAGGGTGATTAAAAAATATGATGAATACTTAAAAATTGTTATAGCAAGACATTACCATTAATTCCCCTCAAAATATCCCCCCTCACTTCAAACAATTTATCCCATTATTCTTTTATTTTCCCTTGTGACTTCTGACTCTTCCCCGAAGTCAAAATGACCAAAAGGTAAATGTTTTGAATCAATTCAGTACATTAAGGCAGCCATGATAGTGCAACTAAAGACAAGAAAGAGGGCTTCTAAAACTGCTTCAGACTGCCGGACGTGGTGCACACACCTGTAATCCGGCACTTGGGAGGCTGAGGCTAGAGGATCATTGCAAGTTCAAGACCAGCTTGGGCAACAAAGTGAGTGTGTATGAGAGCCTGACTTAAAAAGACAAAAAACCAAACAAACAAACAAAAGAAAAAACCCACAACTGCTTCAGACTTCAGAAAGTGGTGACAATGATGGGATAAGTGTGTCTGAAGAAAAGAGTATTTTGAAAGGGGATTAGTGGCAATGTGTCTTTTACTATAACAATTTTTTTAAACACTGTATTTTCTATCATACCTTGTATATTTTTCCTTCCTTTTTTTTTTTAAGACAGGGTCTCACTATGTAGTTTAGGTTGGCTTTAAACTCACTGTGTAACCCAGGATGTCCTTGAACTCACAACAATCCTTCTGTCTCAGGCTCCTGAGTGCTAGGATTACAAGCCTTTATTACCACCCTCAGCCCTTACTTGGATTTCTATCAGCGTTTTATTTTGTTCTGTTTTTTTGGTACTAAGGATTGAAGCCAGAGGGCTCTGTAACACTAAGCTATATCCCTAGCCCTTTTAATTTTTATTTTAAGACAAAATCTTTCTCAGTCCCTTTAGCTTGCTCAAGCTGGGCTCAGTCTTGCAGTCCTCCTGCCTCAGTCACCCAGAGTGCTGGGAATATAGGTATTTACCAGTGTACTGGTAAATACCTATTTGAAGCTATTTTACTAGGGAATACACAGATGTTTAGGACTGAACTCTTCATCCTGACTGGAGATTTAGCTCAGTGGTGTAAGCACCTGCCTGGTGAGCACAAGGTTGCGAGTTTGATCCCCTGTACCAAAAAAAAAAAAAAAAGGGAGTATCCCAGGAAGGATTAAACTCATCACTGAAAATGAACACTTTGGTTCCTGGTAATATTCTTTGCACTAAAGATCCACTTTTTCTGAGTTTTTTGTTTTGTTGAGACAGGGTCTCACTGTGTAGTTCAGACTGGCTTGAACTCACTATATAGCTCAGGTTGGCTTTGAATTTTTGGTGATCCTCCTGCCTCAGCCTCCCAAGTGCTGGGATTGCAGGTATGTGCCACCACGCCTGTTTTCTGATATTAATTTAATCACTCCTTTTGTTTAATTTAGGTTCATTTTGATTAGGAATATCTTTTTCCATCCTTTGATGTTTGTTCCATTTGTGTCTTTATGTTTAAAATGGGTTTCATGCTATATCTAGGGTTCTGGGGTCTCCTTCCAAAGGTGGTTTCTAGGTTCTTGTCTTTTTTTTTTTTTGTATCAGGAATTTAACTCAGGACCTTGTGCTTACACTTATGACACTGAGCTAATCCCCAACCTGGTTCTTTTTGTCTTGAACAAAGAATTGGATAAAACAAGTACAAAATATAGTAAGGTTTTATGTTTATTAAAGATAGGAAAAGAAACACACTCCACAGAAATGAGTTTGGGCCAAATAAAAGTAGTAAGAAAAGTACACTTAACAGCATGAAAATGGACTGCTGCAGAAGAGAGAGCACAGGAGTGCTGAGCTCCCCATTGGCTGCGCTTTTGTATCTCCCATTCCTCGGGCTGACCTCAGGTCCTAGCTGTCTTGTTGAATACTTGCTGAGTTCTCCCGAGAAAGACTGAAGAAGCACTCTCTGATTAGCTCCATGTATAGGGCTTCAAGAACTGCCTTGCACATGTGTCCTGGAACTTGTAATTACAGATCACTCCCCACCTCCCCAGCCAGTTTGCCAAACTCTATAATCTCCTGTCTCAAAGCCAGGCATAGTGATGCATGTCAGTAATCCTAGCACTCCAGAGCCTGTGGTTGGAGAATCCCCATGAGTTTAAGGGTAGCCTGGGCTACATAGTGAATTCAAGGCCAGCCTGTAATCCATAGAGACACCTTGTCTCAAATTTTTTTTGGTAAAATAGGCTTTAGCTAGGAGTGATTACATTCCTGTAATCTCAGCATTCTGGGAGGTGTAGGCAGGAGAATCAAAAGTGAGCCCAGCTTGGGCAATTTAGCAAGGATTTTTCTCAGAATAATGAAAATTAAAAAGAACTGGGGGATGTAACATAGTTCAGAGGCCCCAGATTCAGCCCCTAGGGTCTTATGAATGCTAGACAAGCATGCTACCATTAAGCTACGTCCCCCAGTCCTTTCTCTAATTTTTAAATTTTGAGATAAGGTTATGTTATGTAGCCAAGGCTGCTTTTGAACTCACTATGTGATCTGGCTGACTTTGAACTTGTGATCCTCCTGCCTTGGCTTCCTGAGTACCTGGGACTACAGGTATCTACCACTGCATCCGGTTAAAGTGGGTTTTTAAATTTTTTTTCTATTTTTCTCTTTTGTTTTTGTAAAACAGGGTTTGTTGTGTAGTTCAGGGCAGTCTTGAATTCAGTTTTCCAGCCTTAGCTGCTCAAATGCTGAGGTCGCAGGTGTGCACCGCAATGTTTAGCCAACATGGTTTCTTATAAATGGGGTGTGGTGGTGTAGGCCTATTTTCTTAGCACTCTGGGGGACCGAGGCAGGAGAATTCCTCTAGTGTGGGAAATTTAGTGAGACACTGTTTCAAAACTAAAAAAGTTACATACCTGGGGAGGAAGAGGCAGGGAATACAGCTCTGAGAGAGGGCCCTGTGTTCCTCATACCAAAAGAAGGTGGGGGGACTGGTCAATGTGTGTTTGGATCTTGCTTTATTTTTTTTTTAAATCCATTTGGACAGTTTCTGCCTTTGTATTGAGATGGCTAGACCATTTATATTTAACATGATTATTGATTGTGGTTGGGTTTTAATCTACCATTTTGCTATTTATTTATTGTTCCATAATCTTCCTTTTACTTTTCCTCCTGCCTTATTGATTTATTTTGTATGATTATATTTTATCTTATTTCTTGGCTTATTTGCTATTTCTTTGTTGTGTTATTTTGATGATTGCTTTATGGTTCATTGTCTATTTAACTTAGCACAGTCTACCTACAAGTAATATTATACTGCTTCACATATAGAATCAGAACCTTTCAACAATATAGTTCCATTTCTTTCCTGTAAGATATCATGTCATGGTCAGACATTCTACTGTCATATGTTAAAAACCTTAAAATATGTAGTTATTACTTTTCTTTTAAACAGTCATTTAAAAATATTTTTAAGTAATAAGAAAAGTTTTCTTAAAATTTAAAAAAAAAATTTTTTTTTGTCTTTTTGAGACAAGGTTTCACTGTGCTGGCTTTGAATTCACTTCATTGCCCAGGCTGGCCTCAAACTCACAGTGATTCTTTTGCCTCAACTTCCTGAGTGCTGGAATTTCAGGTGTGCACCACTATGCCACACAGAAAAGTCTTTTTTATTAACCTCTGCATGGTTATCATTTTTTAAATGATCTTCATTTCTTTGTGTGGATCCAGGTTTTCATGAAGTGCCATTTTCTTCTTCCTGAAGTGCTTTACTATTTCATATAGTTCACACTTTTTGGCAAATTTTTTCTTTTTTTCTTTTCTTTTCTTTTCTTTTCTTTTCTTTTTTCTTTTCTTCTCTTCTCTCTCTCTCTCTCTCTCTCTCTCTCTCTCTCTCTTTTCTTTTTGAGACGTGGTCTCATTTTGTAGTCCAGGGTGGCCTTGAACTGACTAGGTAGCCCCAGTGGTCTTGAACTCAGTGGCAGTCATCCTGTCTCAGCTCCCCAAAATGTTAGGATCATAGGACTGTGCCACCACACTTGGCCTTATTTTCATTTTTAAAACAATTTTTTGCTAAGTATAGAATTTTAGGTTAACATATTTTTTTCTTTCTTTCTTTCTTTTTTAATTTAAAGAGGAAAAAACAAACCAAAATAAAACAGAATAAAGGGTAGCAACAATGCGGTATTTCAAGGAAAAAAGGAGGAGTACAACAGCAATAAAACCTAAGAAATTATTACTTAACTAATTACATACTGACTTCTTTGAGATAGTTGTTCAAATTACAAAGTTAAAACATGTAAAGTAGACATTCAAACAGTGAGACTGTTAACAGTTCTGCTCCACGATCTGACAAAAACAACAATATGGTCATCCATCTTACCCACTCAAATATACATGCAATTATATCAACAGGGTAAAATTAAACACAACAAAACAAAGTAATGCGGATCACAAGAAAGCAATGTAAGACATAAATTTCAAAGCTAGACAATTGGAGATATTCACTCTCTATCATATTGACTCTTGTTTTCTTCCAAATAGTTGTCCATATTGTCACATACAGGGAATTCACATGAAACAACCTAGTATGGAATTGATCTGAGCAGGACGAGGGGGACATTACCGGTCCTCAAGACCAGACATTAGGGAAGCCAAGAATGGCTGTCATAGTGTCTCTCATTCTCCTCAAAACAGCTGTCCATACCTTAATGTGTGTTGAACTTAGACAAGGCAAGGCAAGCTAAAATCACTTTGAACAAAAAGTGATAGTTTTGCTGGACTTCACATCATGACATTATGGAATCAGCACTGGGTATTGTAGTGTCTCTTTTTCTTCAAAGTAGTTGTTCGTTTCAACATGTGTTATATAGTTGGTTCTCGTAAACTGTTTATAAGCTCTACACATGCGTGAGTCTCTACATGTATATCTATCATTTCTGTATTAGCAGGAAAAACAAAGCAAAGCAAGATAAAACAATTCCTAGAAAAGCATGAGGCAGAAAAGTCACATAAAACCACAATACAAGGTGATCTATAATGGTTACCATGGTGTCTCAGCAGTATATAATAACATTAATAAAAATAAAGCATTAGAGACATTATAAGACTTCAAAAGCAAGTAATAATCAAACCAGAGTGGGTATCTTAGTGAATCTTGTCATCTTCAGTGTAGTTGCCTATAGTCTTAGACTTGATGCTATCCATCACAACAGATTTAAATAAAATCAGTCAATACAAAGTAGCAATCTAACAAACCAGATTCAAATAAGATCAGCCATAATA
>PVJX010048125.1:0-11584 GCA_004027295.1 Dolichotis patagonum
TCTGAAATCATAAATATACATATTGACAGAGGTAGACATGCCTAACATATTCAATATTTTCAGGTAGATTTTAATGAAGCAAAAATTTTTTGACTTAAAAAATGCATAGGAGATTCATTCCTGTTCACAGAGAAATATTTCTGGCAGAATGTTTCTTCTAAATCAATTTACGGGATAACTAGGGAACAAATTCTCCTATAGTAAATTCAGTTTGACTAGTTTTACAACCTATTGATATATTTATGAGACCCTAAAGATGTCTTGATTTTCAAAATATGTTACACAAATCATATTAGATATCACCTTTACTGCTGAAAGTTAGTAACAACCTGCTGATTTTAGAAACAGTTGTTATTTTGATTTGATATGTCAAAGTTAACCAACAAATACATTTACTACAAGTACAAAATTAGTGTTTAACTATAAACATATTTTCTTTATAGTCTAAAATAGCACATATAACATGAGAATCTTGAAAAGCCTGTGATAGTCTTCTCTATTTTATTTTTTCCATATAAATTGCTTGGTATTTAGTACCAAAAATTGAGTAAAACTCATTAGTGGAAAATCTCTGCGAGGGGCACATTCAAGTTACTTTCTACAGTATAGGTGATTAGCAAAAGGCATTAATATATGTAAAGACTGAAGTAATTAAATTATATAGCGGCTTGCATCTAGACTTTCCATGACCCATGTAGATTAGACGGGGCTTGTTCAGAGGTGGCTGGATCTAAGGTGTATGATACTGGGATTAAAACGGTAATGCTGGAGCTGTGTATGATGCTGGGATTAAGGATGTGTCATTACTAAATTAGTCCACTGCTTGTTTTATCACACTTCTGGGTGCCGATAATGGAAAGATGCACTCTGGGTATGGGTCATATCACCCAAAGGGATGGTAGCCTAGATGGAACAAAAGGGAGAGGCAGACTGCTGTTGCTGCTGCTTCACTACTTTGCTGCTCTGCTGCCTTCTGCCCACTATGACCTGTTTATCTTCTGTGATGCCTCTCTGAGGTGACATCCTGGCCTGGAGCCAGCCACATATGGACTGAATCTTCTACAAATTGAGCTGCAGTAAACTTATCCTCCCTCAACTTTGAGTGTTGAATAATTTTTTCTCACCAAAAAGAACAGTAACTAAAAAAATTATTTTTTATTGTTCTATTTTGGAAAAGGCATATATTAATATTTTCTTAGAATAAAATCCTTTTGAATGCTATATGTTCTTTTACATTTGAGAAATTCTTTAGTTTACTTTTTTTTTATAACTTCAGTGTTTAGAATCACTGCAATGGAAAGGTAAAAATAATCAAGTTGAATTGAGACCACAGGTCACATTGATGAAACAGCTAATATAAAAATTAATCCTCTTTAAAATGTTTGCCCAAATCGTGAAGAAGACTGAAAATAGATGATGATTTCTCCTCAAGTTAGTGGGGTAGGACAAGAGATAGCATTGAAGGTTGAGCTGTAGATTGAGTCCTTTTTCAACAGGTGAGAAATGATGGACAAAGAGAGAGACAGAGTCAAAACATCTAGATCCTAGCACTAAAAAAAAAAACAAGTTCGAGGTTCAAAACTAAGTCTGCCTTTCAGTTATAAAAAACAGCGAGCTAATCTGGAATAGCAGGCAGTGATCAGCATGTTTCCTGGTGAATTACCTGAGCACAGCAAAGACTCTCTTTGTTCCTTGGATGCCTGGGCCAAGGCATCCTAGGAACAATGGGGTTGTTCCCATTGGGGTTACCAGGAAAGCAAGCAAAATTTGCTGTAGAACATATAATTTTCTTAGCTTTCTAATTATACTAGAAGGTTGACCAAAAAATATTAGTAATATAAGGTCCAAAAAAATTATGTGAAAAACTACATATGTTGTGACAACACAAAATGAAGGAAATAAAAGCAACAATGCAGGCAAAACCCTGGAAAACATGGCAACTACCAGCCTTAAACCACGCAAATTTTGATAAGCAGTTAACTCCTTCTTAGTGCATTGGATGCTTATCAAATTAATATACTTTTGACAAATTAAAAAAATGAAATAAAAAGGTTGATAATCCCTTATGAATTATTGTCAAAGTAATATAACTCAAATATAATATACCAAAGTACAACTTTACCTATATTTAAAGACACTCTGGCTGTGTATCTATGTAACTTTAGTGGAAGAAAAACTAAAGAAAAACAATCTTAGAGTTCTTCATCCTTTCACAGAACAGTTTACACATGGATTCCAAGCTTTATGTGTATGTTGACTTATCAGAAGAATGTTGTTAAATACTGATATTTTTATTTAATTACATACAACACTCTCATAAATATAAGCAAGAAATGTGAAATTACTGAGTTACTTCATTTTTATACTCAAGAGTTCAACATCATGGATCATTCTAAAGTTTAATATCATATGGTAAAGGCACTTTATTTTGTATATAATTTTAACATGATTTGTTCAAAATTTATTGCCATAGTATGACTTTGAAGCACATGAACAACTAATAGTAATAAAGAATGTATATGAAGTTGTTCAATTTAAAATCTGAGAAATGGTTTACTTTAAGCAAAGTAATCTGGGTAAGGAATTAAATTATCTGCATCAAAAACATTTTCATTATATAAAGCAAATTATCTCAGAAAGAGATGAAATGACTATTAAAATGTTCATATTTGTTATTCACAATTTCATTAGCAAAGAATAGGGACATTCTTGACTACTGTTTCTAAGAACATTGGAGATAAAGTCCAGAAAGAGGGCGGTAAGTCAGAAGAAAGGATAAGGTTGTGACTTAAATATCAACTAGGGAACTAACTAGTCTCCATATGTGGTCATCATTTATTCACCTGCATTTCCCAGGGCTCTTAAACTACCTGATGAGCATCTGTTAGAAGTGCTGCCCTCAGGGATAGTTTTTCTAGTGGGAATGTAAGTAAACAAAATAGGAGCTATTGTCACTGCTTAGAATTTGAATCTATAATGTGTGTTTGGAGTCTAGAAAAGTACTCTGCCCTCCTCTCCGCAAATGCCTGAGACCTACCTGAGAAGAGCAAGCTTCGTTGAGGAGAATATTTCCATACATATCAGAATATATTTGGAGCATTGTCTGTAGAAACAAAACAGGAAGAATAATGTGAAACCCAAAGGAAGGAGAAACAAGACATTCAAAAAAGTATATATATATATATATATATATATATATATATATATATATATATATATATATATATTCAAAAATTGATCTATCCTTTGCCTGGAAAATTGACTTCCAAATTAAGTAGAAATATTGATGATTTCATACCTAAAATCTTATGCTTAAAAATTGTAAAGAGTATTTCATAATGGTGCCCCTTTTTTTCACTGTCCTCATTAAGGAGCTCGCAAATTTCTGTTACATTAGGAGAAAAAAAGAAGAAAGTTTCTAGCTTATCTTTGCATATGCAAAGAAAATTCAACTTCTAAATGAATCCAATAGATTTTCTGAACTTAGTAATCAACTAAAATATCAGTTGAAACACATACCATTTTGGCTGAGAAAATAAGCTGCTTGATGTGAAACAACTACTGATGAATTTTCTACTTTTTTATATTCTTTGTAAACATCTTTTTAAAAAAAAATCTGTTACCTTGAAGCAAAATCTATGCAAGGAAAATAATTCAAAAGAAATCTATCCATGATATTGTCTTTACAAGTGGAAAGCTTACTTCTGTCATTGAAATATTCACAAACTTGTTGCTTTTACATAACTTTCTTTCCCTTGCTCATCTTTGAAATGTTGATTCATTAGTTTTTATCTCTGTCTCTCTCTCTCTCTCTTTGCTTTGGATTCTTTGCTGAAGTTAAATTGTTGTCTGAATATAACAGGTGCTCAGATTGCCTGACAAGTGATTGAAGTCGTCTCTCTCAAGTATGCTGAGAACAGTACTGAACCTTAATAATCTCACATCAGAGACTTTGAACTATACTCATTCTGAGATATGAGTAGTTTCTAACGAATTTTTTTATGGTCTCATAATATGTGTGTGGAATGAGTTGTTCATTAAAGAATTGCTACTTCATTTCATTCATTCATGTGTAAGGTAAAAATAAAGGATTGTATAGGAGACAAATTTGTAATTATGTTAAACAGAAACATGTATTGACCTCCTCAGTGAACTTCCAATTTTACAATTGTTTTTATAGATTAATATATTTTGGTATTTTTTTACAGAAAGTTGATTCTAAAAAAATATAATAAATATTTTTAGAACATGAATTTTTGCATATTAACTGATTAAAGATTAAGAAAATCCTGAATAAAAGGTTCTATTTCTTCACAAATTCTCATGTATTTGGAATATTGTTTTTTCTGTGATTGAGTTACAAATTATTATTTCTCTATGCACTAAAAAAGAAAGCAAAATGAAATAGAGACTGACTAATGCAAAAGGATACAGACATTTTTGTAGGATTTCTGTGTCAAAAATTTGAAGCCACATCCTGGGGATTTAGCTCAGTGGCACAAGCAGCTGCCTGGCAAGTGCAAGGTGGTGAGTTTGATTCCATGGTACAAAATAAATAAATAAATAAATAAATAAATAAATAAATACAGGCCTTAGGAAACTATGAGAATTCCTGGGACTAACCATGGCTCCTAAGGACAGGAAAAGGATTACTGCTGGTTAATGCCTGGTAGAATTTCTGTGTTTATGGCCAAAGGTTACCTGTTCCAGGCCCAATACCTTTAATCCCAATGCAAGGGAGGCCAAAGCAGGAGAATCGCAACTTACAGTTCTATTTAGGCAACCTAGTGAGACCTTAACATAATAATAAAAGAGGTTTTCTGGGGAGTAGATTCATATTAGAACATCAATGAGTTCAGTTCTCAGTACTGTGATATAGAAAACAACTAAATGACATGAGCCAAGCCCATGATAATGGTAACAATGGTCCAGTGCCCAAGTCAGGAGGAAGAAGGTTTTCTATTATACATCTATATATCTATATCTATATCTATATCTATATCTATATCTATATCTATATCTATATCTATATCTACATATCTTTATATATAAATATAAATATCTATGTATATATTATATATTATATATTATAATATATATAATATATTATATATTATATTTTATATATTATATAAATATAATATATAATATATAATAAATATATATTTATAAATATATAAATACATAATAAATATATGATATATGATATATAATATATAATATATATTATATATTATATATTTATATATATAGTTTATATATCATTTGATAATATACTGTTTGATTTTATATATATATATATAATTGTTTTTAATGCACTCTCAAGCCCATATGTTTACATACATTTGAATATATTTAAAACTTCTGGAAAATATAACACATATTTACAATATTAAGACCAGAAACTTTATTGAATTAAGCAGTATAAGTTGTATATCAGTAAGTAATATTCAATTCAATGAGATCAAATGGTACATAAGTAATAACTGTTATATCTGAAAATTAATACTATTTTGAGTAGTTTCTTTGACAGTTATGTTGATTTCTTAATCAATTTGTCACTAACAACTTTAATCAAATATATCAGGACCCTGAAGTCAAATGTCACAGCAACAGTCTCTAAATTATCTCTGCGTTGTTCGAATCCTAAAATATTTCCTCTACTCTAGTACTTTGAAAAGATATGTAATCAATGGTAAACTGAAAGTTTTAAAAGAAGTGATATTTTCCCACAAGTTAAGTTTTTTGACTTAATATCTATGACCAAAGGCACTACAATCATATTATATCCAACTCAGCTGAAAAGCAAGTGTTTCATTTTAATTTATTCTCCATAAAAATAAAACAAACTACTTCTAAAGGAGAAGCAAATAGTTGTGTTTGTGCATTATTTAAATGTTTTCATGGGATCAACAGAATTTCTTGAACAATGTAATTCCTTTGTTAAAGTTAGAACACAGAGTAAAGTAGTTAACAAGTGATATTTGATAATTTCTTCAATTCAAAATAAATTTTTTTGTATTTTGGGCTGAAAATGTAACTCAGCAGTGCACTGGTTGCCTGGTAAGCACAAGGTCCTGGGTTTGAATCCCAGTCCAAAAAAATTGTTTTTTAAAACTTCACCATTGGAGTTGAAGTTTAACTCTCAATATATATGAAACATTTTACTTATGAGAAATTTCTTTCATTTTGTTCATGTCATGTATGCTTCCAATGTCTTTGTTGATAAGTTAAAATTAGAAACTAACATATTTGAAACTGCACAATATCTTCTAAAACAGTGCACTACACTCCTAGCATGGCACACAGTGGTACAGTACTGCCCTCATTATGCAACACTCAACATACCCTTTTAGGGCAATTAGCTTCCATTATCTCCATGAGGTAATTGTGAACGGTGTTCTCCAAGTGAGATGACTATACTTAAAGACTGCAAAATTATTGAAGTAGATGTTGTGAAATATGCTAGACACAGGCACTTTCCTGTAGCACAGGTACATTCATTTCAAGGTTCTAAATTAACACCGGTAATACTTTTAAGGTTACATCGTTTCATCAGAAGTAGTCCACAGCTGCATGCCAGGAGAGGAAACGAGTAGAAATGTGTATCTGGAGTTCCTTAGACTGTAATTTACCAGGAAAATTAAAATACTATAAAGTTCTCAGTGAGAAATAAAGCCTGAGCCATTCCACCTAAATGGAATGCTGACAGGATATATCGATAATTGAAATTTAAAATGAATAATTGACTTTTAAATAATCTTAAAACCTGAGAATTTATAAGATTAGGGTTCTCAATAAAGCGAAGGAATGACTGAAAGAAAAAAATGATTTTAAAATGAAGGGGTGGAGAGGCCTAGAAGCAGCCTCATATTCTTAAATCACAGTAGAGAGAATAAATAGTCTTCTCCTGAGAGAGCAGCAGAGAATGCTCCCTGTTCTCCTTTATAAGATGAAGGGAACATGGAAAAGAGAAGTTAGGAAGGAGCTTTTGTTAATAACAAAACAACCCCACCAACAATGATAATGAAAAGTCCAAACCTAAACTAAAAGGCAAAACAAAGCGAAGTAAAATAAGACCAAGACAAGTAGTTTCCAGAACACGCAGGGCAGTGATCTGGGAATACAATACAGGCTTGAGCCACAGAAGGCAGGGTCTTGTCTTGTGGTGATGAGGATGTGAATCAGATGATATTGGAGCAGACGGGGCTCCATCTTTGAAATTACATGTCATTAAAATACAAAGTGTGGCATTTTGAGCTGATGGAAGCATTTCCTAGTGTGCCGGTTTCAATAGTATTCAACCGCTCTGCAACATAACAGGCTGTGTCACAGACTGTCAACCTCAACGCAGACAGCTGACTGCAGGTAGATATTTAATCTCTGAAATAAAGAAATGGGAAATCAATTCAAACTGGGAAATCTGTGATTTAGCTTTTTATAGATATTTAGTGGAGCCTTGAAAGAAGCTCAATGTTTACTGCTGCCTGTATTTAAAATTCCAATATTGGAGTCTTAAAACTTGTAACTGTTAAAAAGAAAATTCCATAATCTTTTTCACATGCTCAACAGGAAAGAAAACCTCAATAAATCAAATTAACAGATTTTTACTGGATGATATTGGAATACCCTATACTGAATCTCAAACTTGGTAAGCATGTGACAATTCATATTGGAAAAATGAAAAGAGTGAGAGAATCCTTGGCACTGAATACAGTTTAATCCATTACATCAATGGCGCAATCTTCGGGCAAGAGTTTGAATACAGAATATAGTTACTTTTGCTTGTTGATTGGTTGGTTTTGACACAGGGTTTCACTACACATTTGAGGCTGGACTTAAACTCAGTTTGCAGCCCAGGCTGGCCTCAAGCTTGCAGTGACCATCCTGTCTCAGCCTCCGCAGTGCTGGGATTACAGGAGCACACTGCCATGCTGGGCAAGTGTTTGAATATAGAAGAAAACAGAATTTAAGAAAAATATTCAATACATTTTCCATTTCTCCAGGGTTCTGAATAAATCAGTACATAAATTTAATTTTGTTAGCAGTTAAAATTTTCCATCTTGTTACTGATAGAAGCCAGATTTAGAGTACATTGTCCTTACTGCTTGGTAAGAAAGGTTCATTCCATGTCTTGTAGTCTGAGTCACTGCTATGAAATTAACTATATGCAATGTGTCAATTGGTACTTTCCTATTACTCTCATTGAAAAGTGTTTTATTTGATTTCTATTTTTCTTCTTTCTCTCTTTAAATCATAAGAAAAGAAAGGTTCATTCAGAATCCTGAATCATATAGACAGAGGGGGCAATGCATGGGTATGGTAGGACCACATCATGGTGGCACCAGCCTGATGAGCAAGTGGAGGGGCAGAAACCTGCAGAGAGAACGGAGGTGCTGTGGCTCACCATGCCCTCCTGTCCTTCTCAGAACACATGGGGAAAGCACTTCCCTCCGATTGCTCTGAAGGTGAAAAGGGTAAGGAAAAGAGTCTAAGTATATCTTTAGAGAAAAATATCCTCAGGAAATGAAGTAGCATAAAATGTGTTTCTAATAGAAGCCATTAGAAAAAAAACTAAAAAGGTTTTTTTTTTTGTTCCAGATCATTTTGGACATTCACATAAATTATGTGTTCGTGAGATTTTAGAATTCAAAATAAAAGTGTACACATATTGGTACCAAGGATCAAGCATGACCTTGTTTGCCAGGCAGGTGCTTGTGCCATTGAGCTAAATCCCCAGCCCTAAAAGTATAAATTTTTTATAAAGATATGTGTAGGGAAAAAAAGTGTTTTCTCAAGATATTACATTGCTATTTTACATTCTTATTCTTACCCTTAAAATAATTATATTTGATATGTATTTATTTTCTATTTAAGCCAAAGCTCATTAAAATGTGTGCATTTCAGTTAAAATATTTAGTACTGATTATATAATTCTACTTAATAACTTTTTCATATTTATGTATTATTAATGTTTTCCACTTTTACATTCATTTATTTTTCGTCCTATCATTATTTACTTAGGGCTACTTTGGGCTACTTAGCTGTCACAGTGTTGTGGATAAGCAAATTAACAACAGATATAGAGTGATCTGCTAAACTGACAGAAAGTAAACCAGTATTTTATTACAGAGAGTAAAATGGGAAATGAAGTAGGATTCTAAGAGAACAAACTTCAATGCAGCTAAACAGAAAGAGAGACTGCACAGGCGGGCTAGTCATGCTTCTAGGTGTGTAGGTTAAATGGGCCTATGCAATTCCTTGTTAATTAAACTATAGCTCTTTAATTAAATATGATATATCTGCCTCCTCGGTTGGCCCTTTCTTTGCTGTAAGAAAGTTGTCTTTTATGAAAACATTGTATAAGCTGCTCATACACAGTGCTCGTTCCCGGTTGGCTAGTGTGTTGATGAATTAATGAGTGTTTTTCTATTATTTCTTCATATGCCACGGCGTGACAGAGGGCTCCAACATGAGACAGCCTTCTTGCTCGACACTGATGTGCCTCAGGTGACCCATTATACTTTCAAGTTTTGAGTACTTTATTTGTAGTCATGAAAAAGAGAGCACAATGTTCCTCAAATGTTTGGGAGTAAGTCAATGAAAATGAATCTGCAATGTCTGAATATATGGCAGTAAAGCATCAAGTGAATTTTATTAAGCAGAGAATAAAAATATTCTTGCCCACATTTAAAGTCAATATTGCATTAGACACTTCTAGGTTATCTAATGTTAGGCTTATATAGCTTAAAAGATCCTATGAAAAAGAGCTGTTTCATGTGTTTAAGAGATTTTTTTCACTAACTTTGTTCTGAGTTGGATATATAATGAATATATCACTCAGAGAACAAAGACACAAAACCTATTGTAAAACAGCAATGAAATGACACACAGATAAAGTAATTTTCAAGCAGCAGCATTTTCTTTTCTACCTTTTCACTTGATCTATTTGTTAAAGCTTTACTGAAAGGTAATTACTTTATCCTTATTTTTACTTTTATTATTTATGATTTTTTTACAAACTTTAACATCCCTTCTATTTTATTTATATTTGAGAAACCATTATAATTGGTGAGACACCACTGGCACATATCAGGTTTCTTTATTCTCATATCATATATTATTTCAGAGTATTCTTTTTTGTATGTGATCTGACTTTTTCCATAAAATCATAAAAATTTTTCAAAATTTAAATAAAATGTCATTCTTTGATGTATACAACATTGTCTGTTAACTGCATATGTTTGCTATAAAAGGCAAACAAATTCATGTGCAGGTTTTAACCCTTTATGTCTAAAATTCCCTCTTATTTTTTTGTATAATTATATTCTAAGAAACTCAGTTTATTTCTGCTAGGGAAGTATGTGCAAAATAAATATATCATTAGTTTTATTCAAAGTGATTAGTCTGGGCAGAGAATGAGTCTCAGTGGTAGAGCACTTTATAAGCATTCTCAAAGATTTTGGTTTAGTACTCAACACTGCAAAATTGGAGTAAACTTTTATATTTGTTACTGAAATGTCATTTCACATTCAATGTATAAGTAAGCTATCCTAGTAACAAAAACAAGCCATATGTATTTGTTCAATTTTGTTATGATTATTTGTGAAGTTTTTATTATATTATCAGAAGAAATGAATGGCTGTTTCCAATAAATTTATTATTCCTTTGAAAAATGAGGTGTAGGGCTGAAGATTTAACTCAGTGGCTCAAGTGCTTGCCTCGTTAGTACAAGTTCATGAGTTCAATCCCAGGTACAAAAAAGAAAAGAAAGGAAGAAAAATGAGGTGTAGATTCTGAAAGCTTCCAATAGTCTGATTTGTAATGCATAGCAAAAACATAAATTTGTAAGACATTTTTCTGTAGCAGTAGAATGTTTCTCCCATCTTCTAGAAATATGCTTTATTATCAGTACTCAAGAAATAAATTTCTGGTTTCAAACAGGAGCCTAAAGAGAATTCTTTCTGTGGTCTGATGGCCATTTCAGAACTTTGGAAATGTAATGGTGAATTCATCAGAAAGAAATAGCAGGTGAGTACAGCAGACTTTCGGCGACCTGAAGGAGAGAGACCCTGGTGTGTTGGGACCTGCACCATGCGGTTGACTCAGGGTGGTGGGAGAACAAGGAACTCCTCCCCTCTCTGGGAGGTGGCTGTGATCCTGCCAGTGGGCGGGCTGAGAATCAGACATCTTATTTCGTCCTGTCCCATGCCCCCCCCCTTAGCAAGTGGGAGCCAGTTAACTACACATCTTGTGAAAAAATTGGCTATGGTATTTAGTATGAGCTCCACATATGCAAAGATATGGGCAACCATTTGGAAGAAAACAAGAGACAATATAACAGATAGTGAAGATCCCTGGTTGTATAGCTTTGAAATTTATGTTTTCTTAAGTCCTGTTCTGTTCTGTTTTGTTGTGTTTAACTTTACCCCCCTTAAAATTAAAAAAAAATATATATATATATAGAGGGGGGGGGGAAGAAAGTGCTCTAAAGGATATAACTGAATGTATGTTTAAGTGTGTAAGATAGATGACCACATTACTGTTTTTGTTAGATTGTTGAGCAGAACTGTTAATAGTCTCA
>PVJX010048126.1:0-11587 GCA_004027295.1 Dolichotis patagonum
AACTCCATTGGAAGTGAATAGCTGGTCCTGTAGCGGGGACAGAGAAAGTGCTCAAATAAAGTTCATTGGTGGTCAGAAATCATGCCTAGGAAGTTTCCATTTTCCTGTGCCTCAACAGCTAGTGAGGGCTGGAGGTCATCCAAGAGCTCTAGATCTTTGCTGTGGACCTACCCTGCCATCTGCTCAATTCTTTATACCAAGCACACCTTCTGCCACAACTACCTGGGAGACCTCAGGACAGTGGTGGTCAATTTAAGGCATGTGAGTCTCAGCACATGGTTTGCATCATTGAAATCTCTACAAGGTTTGCAATGATGGTGAGGAAATTCCTTCCAGGGTCCCTTCCTCATTCATCACCGCGCATCTCCAGGGTCAGTGCTTTCTCTCCAACTACCATCCTGAAATGATCACAGCATCACAGGGGAGTTAGGAAAGAGGCAGTGTGTGTGTGTGTGTGTGTGTGTGTGTGTGTATCTTGCATGTGTGTTCAAGCAACTAGGGGAATGGCGAGGTTGGTATGTCCCTCTACTATCTATTCTTTGTTTTGTAGTCCATTGTGGTGTGTGGGGGAGAGCCACTGTATGCCTCACTGACTGGTGGTATTGATATTCTCTTGCACTCTCTCAGAAGATGGAGTCAGGAACTGAACTCAGAGTTGAATGTTAATATAAAATAATTGGTCCATTGAAAGAAAAAACAGGAGAAGGGTGCACCTCTGTGGTAGAACACTTGCATAGCATGTGTGAGACCCTGGATTCCATTCCCAAACAGGGCTAAATAAGGTTAACATAGATAATAGGAGAAAAAAGCAATAGACAAGTATTGACTGAGGCCAGAGTTCAGACAGAGAAGTGAGTAAAAACAACAGATGATTATTATTACACCCTATAGGTAGCCTTGTCTGTTATGTTTCAGACACTTAAATTAGGAATTCATTGCCCCATAGATTCAGGCAAGGGGAGGCCTAGTAATTCCTAGGGAATATGTTTTCAATGAATGTATTTCAGGTCCTTCAGAAAACACTCATACTAGTAAGCCCTTTTGTAGTCAGTGCTTTCAGAAAGGGCAATTAGAGGCTTACCCTCAGGCACTGGCTGGAGCAAAGAATAAGTTCTACCTTAAGTGCAAGCAGAGAAATAGTTTAAAGATCCTTAGGATCATCCCAAGGAGGTGAGCCCAATACCTCAGAAATAATATTAATTTTAACGAATTTTATGATACAAAGATGGAGTTTGATAAAGTCATTTGTATTGAAAGTCTATACATTTTTATAGGTCAAGGTTAAAACCCTTAAAAAGAAGCCTGTGAAGAGCCTGGGTAGAATGTGGTGAAAAGGAGAATATTTGTCACCTGGATCTGAGGGTCCCTTGGCGCTGAGACCAATTTTTCTGCTTTGTACACTGTGTGCTATTACTTTTGGTTTTTGAGGCAGTGTCACTGTAATAGCAGTGTGAGCTCTAGGGTTAATAGCTTGGTACATATTAAATTCTGACTCTGAAGCCCTGTCGTCCTGCACCTCTGTAGAAGTTACTATTTATTCCTGGATATCACCACTGCTTTCATGACAATTAAAGGTCATGTACACATCTTAGGTTGTTCTAAGAACTGAAAATACAGGACAGTGCATGGCAGGGATGCTGCTGAGACACATTAACTGTAAACTCTCATTTGCTGTGTCTGTATTGAGAGTATTATTTCCTAACAGAAGTGGATATCAGTTAGTAGTAGACTTGGAAAACAAGTTATTACTCAAACTTTAAATTCACCCTCACTAAGGCACTGAGATTTGTTTATCCGGTAGTAAAGAACAGGGATTCTGGGAAAAGGTAGAGAGAAGGGGACAGAAAAGAGCATAATGTCATAGTGTAGAGGTTTGTGCTGGCAGAGTGTTCACCCCACACCCTCCAAATCCAATCACATTTACACAATGCAGCCATGGTCATAAAATAAAAGAAACCTTTAATCTGAAGCATCCTTTTCCTTTAGGGAGTCCAAACAGATAGATTGTGTATTTTACCAAAATTTTGCCTTAGAATCCTCTGATGAGATCTCTCCATTTCTGTTGAGCCCTGTAGTGGTCATGAAGAAGCTGAGGTTGATGTTGAGATCATACATCATTGGAAAGAGATCTGCCTGTCAAAGAGCCTTGGACTCAGGAAAGGAATAGAAGCTGCTGGGTTTCCAGGGAAGCCCTGCTGCCTGAGAGGAACCCTGCACTATGTGTGCATCCTCTGGTCCCTGAGAGACCATCCAGCCATCAAGGTAACTGCTGAGGATGGGAGCTCTGTCCAGGTGGGAGAGAAGACGCTCTTTAGAATTGCCTTACTGAAACCAGCAGGAAGGTCTATACTTACTGGGAAGAGGAAATTAATATGTCAAAGGACAAAGAGGTCAGAAGAGGGAGTTTGAATCTCTTACAGTGCTTCTCAAACTTAAATATTAATTATCAGACTATTCTAAATTTGGTTTTACTTGAAATGAATAGGGATGCTCCCTGTTTCATGTACCTAGTTTCCTCATTTTGGAACACCTTGCAAAATGTAGTAAAGCATAGCTATCAAGATATCCACATGTTTACCCTCTTGGAAGATTAGATTTTATCAGCACATTGATATCTCCTTTTCTTTCATTGCTTCACACACAATCCCTTCCATCCACTTCCCTCCTGCCCCTTCCCACACGCAGCACTCTTGCAAAACACCACTTCATTCTCACTTTCTATATTTTGTTGTTTAAAGAATGTTGTACAAATGACATTGCATGGCATATAAACTTTTGCAAATGGTACTTTTCTTCACTTTGGATCACATTGATACTGTCCAGTTTCAGGGTATAAAGTATTTGTCTTTTTGATTGCTGCATTGTATCCCATGGTGTGTATCAGTGTGTTAGGAGCCATTTTCCCATTGAATAAGGTCTGAGATTTTTGGATTTTGGTTATTGTTTGTTCCTTTAAGCTGAACTGCAGTTCATTTTAGTGAGTCAGTCCTCATGAGGGTCTTACAGAACACACGAAAGTTTATGCTACTTATTTTCTCTGAAGAAATCTTCTAATAAGACTGTTTCATTCTGTCATTTAACCACTCTAATTACTCCTTGAAAAATCTATGCGCAACAAGCCTTTGGAATGGGTTTTCTGTTCTCTTGATTGTGTTACTGATTACTAGCACTGACACAACTAGCAGGGTTATGGCTAACAAATATTTTGATGTATTTTTAGTCCTATTCCATTGTACGCTGAGGAATAATGGCAGCAATCCATTATGAAATAAATATAGTACGACTACATTTTGTTGTATAAATCAATAATCAGTGAAATAGTAAGTTAAAATTGCTTACATTAGATATTAATTGTTATTATTTTGATAATTTTTGTGGCTTATTCCTCGTTTTATATAATTAAGCAAACAACTGAGATTGAACATGAAGCCTTGGGAAATATAAATACAACAAAGGGCAAAATGGCTAATATGAAATATACGTTTAGAGATCTACAATTCTTGAGAAAGTGGGAATCTAAGATACAAGTGATAATATATCTTAATTTTAGTCGATGGTATTATTTAAACTGTAGAGAAATCAGGATTGGTGAAACTAGGTTGACAATTGCTAATTCTGCATTCCTAAAGGAACAAAAATACAGATAATGTAATATCCAAAGCCCATCATGAATTGAGCATTGTCTAAATGTAATTGAAGTACATTTACAAATGGCACTATTTCATCCATAGCAGAGTCATTGAATCACTTCAGCATGAGATAATATGCAGCATTCAAGTCCATGTCAAGAACCAGCCACATGAAATGCTAAAACGTCTGGATCTATCCATAATATAAAAAGATAGTAACTCTTATATAATTGTAAGTATTAGGTCAATTTTAAAAATAGGATTCCTTGGATTTTCATGCAAAGCCCCAAAGCAAACAACAAAAAATGTCCTCTAACTGACGTATCCTCTTGTAGTCACATTGCGAATCCCCAGTTGGATGCATAACTATAATCAAGCATTTACTGCCTATTGCTCAAGACAACATAGAGCTCTTATAAGTTCTTACCAGTAACTACAGGCCTATCAGGCAGGTTGGGTCCAGAGCCTGAGAAGTAACTACAACATTGTGGGTGAGAAAAAGATCTTAATTGGAACTGGAGTCCTCACCTGCTGAGTGTTGACCAGGGAACTTGAGGAGATGCCTTTGTCCCTGTGAACTCCTCACACACAGTGATTCATGGGGAGCTTTTAAAAACCCTGGCCGAAAATTCTGCTGTCAAGATAACTAAACTTCTTAACCATGATCAGATTAAGAAGTCAGTTCTGGTGTCTGAATATAATCTTCTCACTCCCATGACGTGTTACACTTCCCTTTTTTTTTTTCATTTCAGAAGCTGGAATCACAGGCTTGTGGTGGCCAGTGTTAAATGCGTAGGAATGACTACAGTTCCATTGTTCTGAGGAACTCTGTGTACCTTCTTGACACCAGTGAGGCTCAAAAGATCAAGCTCTTAGATTCCCAGAGCCAGAATGAGATGAGTAGAGCAAAAATTTGGTTTCTTAGATCTTATCATCTCTTCAACATCTCTCTGCCTGAGAAACTACAGCAGTCTGAGAGGTAAATATTCGGACATCATATGACATCTTTTGAGACCACCACTCACCTCGCACAACCAATGAATCTGAACCTCACATGGTGTTCAGGGCAAGCAAGGAGAAATCTTCTGTTGAAACAGATTGAGTCATGCTATATGAGGAAGTGGGTGGGTGCCAGGCTGTTGATACAGATATTTTTAGTCCAATCCCAATTCTATATCAACTTGAGGAAGTCCCATCAGCAAGCCAGTCATACAAACACTGAGAAAATGTTGGGATCCTTTCATTAGCTTTGCCCTGCTTTGAATTCAAACAAATTAATGCTTCAGGCTATTGGGGAGTTATTTCTGGGACTTCATCTTTGGCATCATGGCTGGCTGTTGAAGGCATCTTTTGTGTGGGTGTGGGACAGGCACAGATGTGTGTTAGAATTCATTTTCTTCTGTTGGTGTATGTTTCTGGACATACCAGGCAGACCTCAGTTTGGTACCACCACTTGCTCTCCATAGTACCATTATCCTGTGACAGTTACTGTTTCACCTGTGCAGATTAGTTAGAATTTGGTCCCTGGCCTTCAGTCTCTTCCTTTGCATAACACATGCAGCATTCTTTTTCTTTAATTCATCCTATATGGGATGCAGAGAGTTATGTAGAGAAGCCACTAAATTCACTAAACTTAGAATAAAGTGCGATATGACCAAGGGAGACAGGAGTCACCAATGAGTGGTGGGGAGTTGAACCATTGGCACACATGTCACACTGGGCTCCAAAAGGTCACCATTACTATCATAAAACTTGCAGGCCTATCTGTCAGTGTGTCCACAGGGAAACAGAAATTTAGTAGTTGAAATAAGGATTGGGCTGGGGATTTAGCTCAGCAGCATAAGCTTCTGCCTGGCAAGCATAAGGTAATGATTTTGATCCCCAGTTCCAAATATATATATATATATATATATATATATATATATATATATATATATATATGTATATATATGTGTATATATATATATACACACATATATATACATATATATATATAATAAAAAGTAACAACGATTGCGAAGATGTCAATGGAACATAAAATATATTCATGTTACATAGCTATGTACAGGGCAGAAATGAAATCAGTGGTATTGCAAATGAGAACAAACCACAAGGCAACATCTCAGCAACTACTGGTAGATGAGTGTGTGTATGTGTGTGTATGTGAGAAGCGTCAATGCCTACTTTGATTCAAAGAGCAAACTCACATATAAATGGATAGCAATGGATGAGCTGGTGTGGTCCATATTTACATGTCCAGGCAAGGTCAAACCTTGAGGTTCAAGTGCAAAACCAGAGTGTTTATAAAGTACCGATGATAACTAACATTGGAGGGTTCGAGGAACCTTACTGCCCAGCCGAGTAACACAGTACTATGAGTATTTATTTATCTGCATCTTGACCATCCTACTAGGGACATATTTCTGATAATCTGAGACTCCTTTACATATCACAGAAGACGAGGTAAACAAATGAAGGAGAAATATGAAATTTACTTACTTACTGGTCAACTTCATGGCTAGTTGCAGCTTTTTCAGGGCTCCTATGTGCCCTTGTTGAATTTCCACTACTGTGTTTGTATGGGAGGGGTTTTTAACTGGCATTACTAGATTCTCCTTTCTCATCTTGTGTAGTCACTGCTTCATCCTTGTCAGTTGTGATTTCTACTATAAGGCTCTGTGACTCAGAAGAGACTGTTCTGTGGCTTGATGATCCCAGGAGGCTCTAAGAACCAAATGGCTTGAGTTCCAGATGCTGGGGACTATTCCTCCTGGGACACGGACATGCTCATGTTTCCTAAGTGCCCAAATTTTCCTCTAGCTCAAGAATCATTAAGAAGAGCTCTTAACTTCTTTGATTTCTTCAGAATGAAGACACAAAGGCTTGATGCAGGCAGTGCTGAGGCCAGGCTAAATGGCCAAGATCGAAGTATCCCTCATTCCCCATACTCTAAGAATTAAACATGATCCATCCCCAAGACCTAGCCCATGCCTATAAAACTGAACAATTTAGCAGAAAAAGGAACTGAGATGGCTTCATTGCCAAAGTAATGGAATCTTGGACCCTTAATCAGCATTTGTGAAATTAAAAAGTTTAGGAAATCTCTAGCACATTAGTAAAGAGAATAGGAGCATTTCTTTCCCTCCTTTTTACAATTCAAGGATTGTTCTTGGGTCCTCCAAAAAAGATCTTCTTTGTTCATACAGTTGCCAAGAGGTCTTTTCCCTTCTTTATATTAGATAAAATTTTATATTGTTTTCACGCACAGAGAACTTACAAGTGTCTTAAGCACGTGCTTTAATAAGAGACAGAGACTCCTCTACACGGAGAATATAAGTCCTCAAAGTACACTGTGAAACATATTGTGTACTGCAAACATAATCTTTTCACACTTTGTCTAAGCGGTTTAGATTTGTGATGTTTTCTGTACTGGTGTTAATATAGAAAAAATAAAGGCAAGAGTTTTCATTTTCTTTCTATCCTGGATGCCTTTTTTTCACTTGTTTTTCTCCTAATGAAATGTTATGCTTACTTCCTGCTTTGCATCTCTAGTAGTTTTGGGCTGCAGGTCACCTCCAAGATTTATCCTCCTCCTTCTCCTACCCTGATCGCCTTCCCCTTCACTTTTCTTTAGTTTCTTTACTTCTACTCAGTGAAGAGGTCAAGAGCTGAGAATAAAGCAAACTATTAGAGGGAGAGGAACTTGAGAGGATTGGGACCCCTGAGTATTTTGTGTAGAAAATGGTGGGCAAGGGTTGGCTCTGCTTGTTTCGCTGTCTTCCATATGTATTGGCGTCAGAGTGACAGACACTATCCTGTCAGGAGCCACAGGCAGCTGAAGCTCTGTATTGAAAGACAGGAAGTCAGGAGGTCCCTTTAGAGACCTGATTTCCTGTACTCTGTGGAGACTTAGATTCGCTAACTGCAAAGAGCTGAAGCTCATGCAAAGCCAGTGCTCTCTCAGGTCTATGTGCACGGGGTCTCCTGGGGGACCGTGGGTGGCATGGAAGATTCCTTGGGACTACTCCATTGGCTTGCGCCTAAGGCTGAGAGCCCATCTGCGCAGGCGCTGTGAGCATCATAGGCTGCATTGTGAGTGGAACGTTGAGGTGGCTTTCATTCTGTTAGCTGAAGAGTAGTGCTGGATACAGGCTTGGAGCCTCAGACATTGGTCAACAATGCAGGCCCCTGATGATGCGCAGGGAGGTGCCGAGGGAGGGGAGGGTGATATGGGTGCTCCGGGGGGTCCTGGAGAGCCTGGCCCCACTGGAGGCAGGGAAGGGGCTACTGCTGGGGAGCTCCCCGAAGACCAGGGCATGGGGCAGAGGCCATTGTCTGGAGGAGCCATTTCGTCCTCAGATGAAGACTCCACTGAAGAAATGGAGGAGTTGTATCCTTTCTGAGGGACAGGCTAAAGTTTGCCCAGGACATGCCACTGTGTGGGGGGATGGTTAAAGAGGAGCCCCACGGGGACAGAAGATGAGGAGGGGACCCTGGGGGCTGGACAAAGCAGGCGGGGTTGGGCCCAGCTGCCAGGACAGTCAAGAACCCAAAGAGACCCTGCAGGTTATCTGGGTGGCCCGAGGGAAAAGGCAGCCTCTGTCACATTTTCCTTAACCAGGTGTCCAACAGCCGCTTCCAGGTGCCTATTCGCCATCCCTTGGATGCAGAGTTTGCTTCGCTGCACTTTGCCCTGTTTGCTGAGCTCCCCCAAGGACGCAAAGTTTCCTGGGAGGTCACAGTGAATGGCAGTTACCTGAACATGTGAGTCAATGGAAGCAGTGGGTTGCTTGGTGGGTAGCAGATGTCCAGGGCTGAGGGTGCGTTCAGGGACCAGCATGGAGCCCCAGTTGCAGCCTAAAGAGAGGCCATACTGTGTGGAGCCTGGGGGCGCCTGAGCAGGGTAGAGGAGGGGGAGATCTAAACCATGTGCTGATGATTGCCTGGAAGCCACGGGGGACCTGAGCATGGGTGCTCTGATTCTGTTTGTCCTTTCCTTTAGACTGATAACCGCACAAGATTCCTGCCTTCTTGAACTTGCTATTGAGCACTTGCTGGACCGGCTGTACATGGTGTTTCCCTTTTTGGATCATTCTGTACATTAGTTTCTGGAGAAGCCTCAGCTGCAGAAGAGGATTCAATTTTCATCATCTATTTGTTTTTCCTGCTTCAGTGATTCCTCAGGAACCCTGCCACTTTATTTGAAAGGGCCGGGTTTCTTCTCTGGACCGCCCTCCTGTGCAACAATGGTTTTTCTGCTGAAAATAAAATGAACTTCTATTCAGTGTCTGTTTGTTTTTATCAATGGCTCTTCCAGTTTTCCTTCTGTTTGTCCTTGGGAGAGGTGAGAGTCTGTAGTTCTACTAGACAAGGTTATTCAAGACCACTTAGGGAAAAGAGGAACATGAAAATCAACTAAGTCTTAGCTTTCAGCATTAACTACCCTCACCATTTGGAAACACATTTGCACTGTGATGTGAGAATTGACATCATGTATAAAATGAATAGCAATTGCATACATGCAATTTGTATATGCAAGTCTAGTGTTAGATTTGTCTCTTCAGTTTTGCATGTGAATCAGCATTATCTCATTCTAAAAGCATTCCAAAACATGTTTTCAATGGAGCTAAAATGAGACACTATATTGTAATTATCGAACAACTGAACTTCTCAATCCCCTGCCTCTGGTTGGATAAAGATTCATAGAGATTGCTATATATTGTTCTCTTTCAACAATGCTGGGTTTAGTAGTAGTGACTGCAGGTCACGGCAGGACATTCATTTGCATAATGATTACATTCTGTAAGGGAGGTCATACATGCACATAACACATCTTTGATGACTGGAGGTACTTTAGCCACATAGAAGAAGGAGCCTCTCAAGTTTAGCTTTCTCCTCCCGCAAGCCAACTGAAGTGGAGGGTAGGGAAATTATTTTCCTTGCTGTCTACATTTCAAAGAGATGGCCTTGAGGAAGACCATCTTTATTCCAGGGTCATAAAGGTGTCAAGAGGACTTTTCCCTTCTTTTAGCTTTTACAAAAGGTTATATGACTCTGACATACAGTGAAGAAACATACAAGTTATCTTAAGTAAGGGCTTTAGTAACAGGAGATGACTCTTCTCAATGCAGAAATAAATCCCTTAGTCTTAATTTGCATGTGTCCTTATAGTGACTCTGCAAAATACTTTGCAAACATATCCTGACATGCAGAGCTCACACTGCATCTAAGGTGTGTAGATTCATCCGATGTTCTTCATAGGCAATCATGTGCAAATATAGGCCCATGTTTCCGCCCAACATTCCGAACTGGATGTCTTTTATTCACTTATTCTTCTCCTCAGGAGAGTTGTGTTACTTGCTGCTTGCTATGTCTGGTAGTTTCTGGTTGGTTTTCTCCTCCAACACTTATCCTTGACAGCTGGGATCTATGGACTGTGCTTGGGAATGTTTGGTCAGTTAGTAAAGACTTGATGTTTTTGAGTCTTGCTTTTTTGATGATGAACTATGGAGTTTCTGAGCAGGTCCATGTGGTAGAGAAATGCTTCCACGAGGCACAGGCAACACCTCCTTAGGGCCCTGCCAATGCCAGCTGCTGGACAAAACTTTCTTTCTTCTTCATTTCCCTGGTTTGGATACATCACTTATCTCTTCAGTCCTGGGGACCTGGGCGGGCTTGCTCTACATCTATTTGAGAGGTATGTGCTTTTCCAGCAGCTGCCACAGTTTCCTCAAATTCTTATTCTCATCTCTTCTCTAGTTAATCCTGAAATATTCCCTCCCTGACATTGGGTAGAGTTCTCTCCCTCTCTACCTCTGTCTTCTTTGGCCCTCTGAACTGAAAGAAATAGCTTCCTTAACTTTGAATCATTTTCATGTTCAAAATTTGAGGCACTTTCTGCCCAATTATTCTTTGTCTCTGTCTCTGTCTCTGTCTCTGTCTTACTCTCTCTTTCTCTGTCTCTCTTTCTTTCTCTCACTGTCTCTATCTTCCTCCCTTTGTTTTATCTGCTAAGAATTGAACACAGGTCTTGTGCTTGCTATGCAAACAACCAATGAACTGTGTCCTTGGCAATTCTTTTTTTTTACGTAGAATTTCCCTGCTAGTCACACGTATTTGCTGGAATTTCTGTATTGCTCTTTTTGGGGGGAAGATGGGATTTGAGCCCTGAAGTTCTCTACTATGATATTTTTAGTGATGTCACCCAGAAGAAAATCCATTCATCATATGTTAACCAATATATAAAAGGCTTCCATAACCAGATATAGAGAATAAAAAAGAATGCAAGTAAGGAGAGCGTAAAAAGTAAGAAATTAACATCAAAGGTAAGCAAACTGGCTCTGGTTATCTGAGGTAAATAATGTTAGTACAAATATTCAGATGTTTTATTTTAAGGTTGTGGTCATAAATAACCAGTTTAATTATTAATTTTTTTGTCCTAAGACAGTACCCATAACAACATCTAACATCGCAGCTATAATTTCTACTTTGCTGATGAAGGAAGTGACACTATAAGATGACAGGGACAAGTATTTGTGGGGCACTGGTATAGTTAAGGGTTATAAGGGGAACAATTAGAATCAGGACTTGGAATTTATAATATTGTTTCATGATGGTCACCCAGAGTTAACACAAGGAAGTGCAGGAAACCTACCCACAAAACCAAAGACACAGAATATTCAGCCAAGGGTCTGAATCCCACAGCAATGTCCTACATGAGTCCAGGTGAAAACCCAGAGCCCATGACAATGCTTCCCACGTCCAACTGGAGGTCTAGAGCCCATGAAAAGGACTCACACCAGTCCATTTTACAGATCTGTCCTGGGAAGCCCAAAGGTCAGCGGTGGAAGCTAGAAAGTCTATGCCAGTGAGGTGAAGGAGCTGTGCTGGTAGGTTGAGGGTTCTACACTGGAGCCGAGAAGTCACACTCATAATAAAAACCAGGGCTGCCCTCAAAA
>PVJX010048127.1:0-11581 GCA_004027295.1 Dolichotis patagonum
TAACAGGCAACATTGTATATCTCGTTGTCTTCACAATAGTTGTTCTTCTACTAGGTAGAGCAAAATCAAAGAAATACACAACATTATAGAACACTTCAACACAGTATTGAATAGAGCAACACCATTAATCAGGACAAAGCAAAACAGCGATAAAAATATCTGCCTTCAGAGATAGTAGAAGGAAACTCTCCCCACTTGTTGTACCACATATGGTCACCTCCCAAGAGATACCAAGATCCCTGGATCCCGATTGTTAGCGGGGGTGGTGGTGGTGGTATGTTTGATTCTAAGCCCGCGACCCGGTAGGCAGCAGGCTGGTTACTGGTTGGGTCAGTGCCCTAAGTTCCAACATGGTGCGGATCTCAGGAGATGCTCTTGCCTCTGGTTTCCCCGCCCTGGGGTGGCCGCGGCTCCCCACACCACAGTCATTCTCCAGGGCGGCAGGCTGCTTACTAGTTGGCTCGGCGCCCTAAGTTCCAGCATGGTGGGGATCTGAGGTGTCCTTTCAAGTACAGAAGTCTTCCATTGCCTCCTAGGGATGTTGACCCAGACCCCAAGTGGATGCTGAGGCAAAATGGCACCACACTACCTGTATCTGCACAGTTCTTCCTGTACATACATAATACATACATACCTCTGACATGGAGATGTAAAGGAAGACAGGGAAAGCCAGCCTTGCCGTGTGGGACATTCAGTGGATTTTAACATAACAGTAAAAACAGCCCGCATTCTGTAGATAGTTAGTTGACATGTCCCAGTAGAGACTGATTTCAAGATACAAAGAGTGGAAGAAGTAGTTAAAAGGTGACTGAGGTGGGCTGAGCAGTACCTGGGACCTGAGCAATAACTGATAATATAGAACCACTTTAACACCATACTGTAAAAGGGGTAAAGGAAGAGTTTAGCATGCTATTGGATAGTATGCAATTTAACTCATAAATTGTTTATTCTGGAACTTTCTATTTAATAATTTTCATCGATGAGGCAGATTACAGGGTTTTCTGCATCATCTGTCACTTCTGGTGCAGCACATGTACCAGTGAGTACTGTGTAATTCACTGTGGGATGTCAGTGTTTTGGAATCTTTCAGGCATTTTTATTTACTGAAAGTACCCACTGTTATAATGGGTGTACAGTATTTGAGGCCATGGAAATGGAGATGTAAAGGAAGACAGGGAAAGCCAGCCTTGCCGTGTGGGACATTCAGTGGATTTTAACATAACAGTAAAAACAGCCCGCATTCTGTAGATAGTTAGTTGACATGTCCCAGTAGAGACTGATTTCAAGATACAAAGAGTGGAAGAAGTAGTTAAAAGGTGACTGAGGTGGAAAACAAAAGAGGAAATAGCAGTTCTGAGTCAGTTTGAGCAAACTTGAAGAAGCCCACTGTTGCAAGAACTGTGGATTTTACCTTGGGAAACTCCCTCAGCTCAGGTCTGTGTAACTCCTCTTGCTGGTACATCCAAGACTTCCCCTCTCCGGCACCACACCGTGTCCCCACTTCTCCAGCGCCTTTCAGTCAGTGATGTGGTAAGTTCATGCCAAATGTGACAGTCGCATGAAGCCACACAGGAACAGGCACGAATTGATGTTGACTCCTGAGGTAGATGCGGATTAGACTTCAACGCCTAAGAAGATGAAGGATTTTTAAAGACATTTCCTTTGCTTCGCTCCATATTCAATCCATCAAGCACATGTTTTTCTCCAAAGTATCTTCCATCCATCCTCTTCTCCCCACCTCCATTGGTAGCCCCTCCACCCCACTCTTTGTCCTCTAGACCCTCCTCGCAGGCTCCTACCTGGGCTCCAGGCTCCCCATTCTGCCTCCTGATGGGTCCATGTTCTTGAAAGCTGCAAGGGTGAGGTTTTAAAAATCCAACTAGACATGTCACTCCTCTTAGGACAGGAGAGCAGTTTTCAGCTGCATGGAAGACACGCAGCTCCTCCCCATGGGGAAGGAAGTACTTAGTGACCGGCCACGCCCCTGTCTCAGCTTGCTCTCCCCATTACTCCAGTGCAGTGGTTTCCTTAGCTCTTTTGTGCTTTGGAATCTTTGCATGTCTTGATCTTGCTCTCAAGTTTCTACCTGGGCCCTGTAAGAGACTGAGTTTTCATCCTGTGGGGGTCCATTTAAATATCTTCTATCAAGAGAACCTTTTCAAGCCAGTTGTGGTGGCACACTCCTGTAATCCCAGCATTCAGGAGGCTAAGGCAGGAGGATCCACGCAAGTTTGAGACCACATCAGCCCATGGCCAGCCTGAACTGCATAGCAAGACCCTGACTCAAAAAAAAAAAAGCTTTCCCTGAGCACTCTGCACCCCCACCAGTTACTCTTTCTCAGTACCACTATGAAGATAGCACTTCATCACATCCTACAAGGTTTTCTTTATGTGCTTACTTTGTAAATTTTTCATGTATCCCACCAGCTGGAGCTCCAAGATGGCAGAGCCTGTCTCTACACATGGCTACATGATAGGCAGTGATCAAAACCTCTTTAAAGAATTAGTACAGAGCTGGGCATGATGGCACAAACTTGTAATCCCAGTACTCAGGAACCTGAGGTAGGAGGATTGCTGTGAGTTCAAGTGTCAGCTACAAAGCGAGTTCAAGGCCAGCCTGAACTGCATAATGAGACTTTGTCTCAAAAGCAAAACAAAACAAAGAATTAGTACACAAACTCATGGAACTTTTGGGCATAATTATTGCACTTTCCTTAATTTTTGTATACCGAAGCATTCCATGTACAGATTTTACACTTAGTAGAAGGGCTTGTAGTTTAAAGTGCTGGTTTTATAAAGCATGTCACTTTCACTCCTTTTGGCAGTATTTTAGGTTGTCATACCACTTTCCTTTGCGTGAAGGATATCTGTTTTAAAAATAGCATCTTAGCAGATTTGATTCTTTTAAATTAAAACTTAGAAGCTGACCTGAACTGTGTTTGAAGTTTAACATCTCAAAAATGGGAATCTAGCTAAATAATTTTTAAGCTGCCATGTTGTCTTGTGGCCCAAGGTGTTCAGAGACTCTGAGATACTCTCATTATTTTATTTTATTTTATTTTATTTTATTTTATTTTATTTTATTATTTTATTTTATTATTTTTTTGTGCAAATGAACGGATTTTTTTGGTAAATGAGTCTCTCTTGTTTCTGCTACCTGTTTAATAAACATAAAAGAAACTTGCGTACTAGGTTTTCTTTTAATATTTCCATAAGGTTGCTGACTGAGGTGTTTACCTCAGGAAAGGAAACCCACAGTGTAGAACCCTGCAAGCAGCCCACTCTCAGCGCAGAAGGCATTCAGCTTTCAGGGCTTTGCAGGCAGTGAAGGTTGTCCACAGAATTCCATCAGCAGGAGCCTGTCATGGGGCACAGGAGTGTGTAATCACAGCTAATTCACAAGGTTATTGAGAAGCAGGCTTCACAGAAGTGGAAAAATTCCACAGAAAAATACAGATTGATGGTACAAATAGAGGCCCCCTGCCAATTCCTGAGCCTACAATGAAATCCTACCCCCCAAGACCTTCTAGTAGACGTGGGATTTAATCAACACTATTGAGAAATAATTTGGTGCTAAATAAGAATTTAATGAAAAATTCATTGGGAAAAATTTTTTGTTTTTGGGTCAGGTTCTTACTTTGTAATTCAAGCTAGCCTTGAACTCATGACTACCCTCCTGCCTCAACCTCCTGAGTGCTGGAATTGTAGGAGTGTGCCACCATACCTGGCTTGGAAAAAAGTTCCGGAATACAGATTTATAAAGCCATTTATAAATATTTCATACATAAAATTTATAAAGTGAGTTGTTTAGTGAAGAGTTACTCAGAGAGACAGAACAGATAGGGTGAGTAAAGGGCTATGAGGAGTTTATGGGGCAATTGGCTCCCTGGGTCATAGAGGCTAAAACGTCCTCTGTGGGCTTTGTGCAAACTGCACAACTGTGGAACCATAGAGTTCGGCTCAGTTCAAGTCTGAGGGCCTCAGATCCCACCCAGAGGTGGGTAGAAACCCTGCACAGTTACTGTGAATGTGCCTATTCCTCCTGTGCTTATCACCACTCTCATGAAGCAATTTCTAAGGGGAAAGCTTATTTTAGTCTTTGTTTCATGAGAAGTAGACAGGGAATCTGGCTCATGTCATAAGGAGTGGACAGGGTA
Source organism: Dolichotis patagonum (assembly GCA_004027295.1). Taxonomy (NCBI): domain Eukaryota; kingdom Metazoa; phylum Chordata; class Mammalia; order Rodentia; family Caviidae; genus Dolichotis; species Dolichotis patagonum. Next base: position 4,158 of record PVJX010048127.1, read on the forward strand.
TGTGTCCCACTTCCTTTCATTGGCTTTGTAAAGCAAAGCGTCTGCTTCGGCGTCTTGGCTGTGCTGAACAAGTTGTTTCCAGAGCAACTTTTGAATTGATTATCTGTCCAGAACTGCAGAACGTTTGTTTGCAAGTATCCTCAACCCCTTACCCTATTACACACTTGGTTTAACCTTGTGTTTTCCCTTTATTTCTTTGTCAGCACAACTCACAGTTTCCTTTTTGGAGCTCTTGCTGAATTGCTGGACAACGCAAGGTGAGATTTACCTGTGAACAAAAGTTGTTGAAGGAATTTCATGGCATAAATTGAGTCTGCTTGTATTTGAAGATAAAAATATATCATCCTTTCCCCCATTTGAAGTGCTTTGTGACTTCATTTCTTATAAAAAAATCAAAATTCTTTGTGAATTTATCAGAAATAGATGAGAGGAGTTATTTACCTTTATTTAAATTGTATTTATGATCAGACTTGCAGTGCATGTAAACTGGATCTGTGTGTTTGTGATAATAACGATGTAATAGTAAACATTTGGATAGGTTTTGAGTTGTAGATCAATATATATTTTGTCTTTAGAATTTTCATTTGGGTCTGGGTACTTACTGAAGTGAACTGTAGTCTAGAGGGAAGTATTATTTCTCCCTCACTGTGCAACAGATACACATGAACACATGTATATGGGTATTTGCTCATTCATCCTTCCTTCATAATTTGAGGTGGGAGTCATTACCTCAGTTCTTATTGGAAATCAGGATATAGAAGCTAGATGATTTATTCAAAGCTATACAGTTATTGTTAGGCACAGTTAGAGATCCCATTTGCACCTTTTGGCTACAGAACCTCTGAAGCCCATTTTACTGTCCTAATGAAGGCAGTGAGGTTTAAAGAACCTATTTAAGTTTCATTCAATTGTGTATTTGTGGGGACTTGGGAGAGAATCTTTTGTTTAAATTGAATATGATATTTAACTTGTTTTACATTATTTCCATTTTACAGAAGAAGTTTTCCTAGTGTCTCTGCAAAAGGCAAAGTACACTTAGGATATAAATAATGGATCTCAATAAGGGAACCTAAATGGCCTGCTGCTGGCCGATAATATTATTTCAGCTTTTTGTGCTTGTTGCAGGCTTTTGGCCATGCAATGGAAACGACCCTTCTACGAAGGTGCCCATATCGAATAGGCAGCTGATTTGTGCTCAGCACTAAGTGAAAAATTGCTAGCTTCTCTTATGAAACATTGTCTTTGTAGAACTAAGGAAATCATAGAAAGGGAGAGAAGAGGAGAAAAGACAACGAAGGTGGTTGACAGGGAGCTGTGAATTCAAGTTAGAAGCAGCTAAAAAGGATGGGGCCTGTACAGATGAAATGCTCGTGGCTGTTCTTCTTCAGTGCATAGGGGTGGCCACTGTTGTCTCTTACAAAGCCTGAAAAGAGAGACTTCTATTTGGGTCCTGGTACTCAATGGTCCATTATCAGCAACTTGATAACCCTAACTCTGGAAGTTTTGTTCGTTCATTTGACAGAGGGTAGATAACATGGACTGTAGCAGAAATAGAACCTTGGGGGCAGTTTACATAGAGAGGGTGAGTGGTTGCCTGAGGAAGAAAGCTCGACCTCCAACTCAAGGAAGCGAGAGACAAGCAATCAATGAAAGAGGTTTTCATGTAACATCTGTAAACTGGTATCCCCTGACCCTCTCTAGCCCATCTCAGATTTGCCTTGTGGTAAAATCTTGCCCTGAATTTAAAAAGAAAAGGAAGGAAGCAAAAGAAGAAGATTTAAGAAACAAGAGGCACTACATAAATGATCTGAGTTTTCTGTATTCCTTGATAGATTTTATTTTATTTTTTATTTTTTGAAACAGGGTCTCACTGTAGCTTAGACTGTCCTGAAAATACTGTGTCATTCAGGCTGGCCTTTAACCTGTGGCGATCCTCCTGCCTCAGCTTCCTAAGTGCTAATATTACAGGCATGCATCATGATGCCCTTGAAAGATTAAAAGTAGCATTCCTCAGGAAAAAAAAGAAAACAGAACAAATTCCTGCTATTTCAGTATAGTGATACTTTTTGTAATGCATAATTGCATAATAGAGATGTTGATGCCTACATGCCATGGGGATTATGTTAAGGATTACAAGAGCGCAAACAAAAACACTTCATTCAATTTTGTGTAGTACATAGGAATCGCTGAAGAAATGGCAGTAGTAATTGCAGGTTTCTATATAAAGAAGCTTTAGAAATAGCAATTGACTAGAGGAAGCAGATATAAGGCACAAACTTGGCGACTGGTAGCATAAGTGCAGTGTATCTGCTTGATATAGTTGGGGGGACATTTGGAAAGACTCCAGTTTCATCATCAGAATTGCACTAATTGTTATGCACCAAACTACCCTTTAGGCTCCTCCCTTCCTCATGAGACCTGCTGCAAGTCAGCTAAGACTTCATTCCTCATCTTCCACCTTTCACACCTGTGACACTGAAGCTAGGATCTTGTGACTCTTTTTCCTTTCCTTTTTAACTTTTTATTTTAATAATTCTTAGGGGCCAGGGATTTAGCTCAGTGGCATAAGTTCCTGCCTTGCAAGTGCGTGCGTGGTCATGATTTCGATCCCTGGTACCAAAAAAAAACCTTTTTTTTAGAATTGCAAAAATACTATCAGTGAATTTTAGAAAGCTGAGGAAATAAAAAAAAATTGGTAATCTCATCAGGGAGATCAAGAGTCTAATTATGGTTCTGCCAAAGACCAGATAGTAAGTATCTTCACTGTGGACCATGTGACTTTGTTGCAAGAACTCAACATCACCGTCCTATGCTTAGGAAGTCGTAGATGGTATGTAAATGATTAAGCTTATCATATGTTCTGATAAAACTTCATCACCAAGTATGTCAGATTTGGCTCAAAGACCACAATTTGCCTTCTTTGTTTCCATTATGTACATATATATCATGTATACTCTTCTTACAGAGCAAAGTATATTGTCATTTGCTTTTTATTTTCATTTTCTGAACTGAAATATATTTTACAAGTCATTCTGTGTCTTACAGATCACTCTCTAAACATTTTTTTAATTCTATATTCATATTCACTTTGTTGAGCTCTCTGTGGAAGTACCACTAAATTGTATCACTTCTTTTACATTTCTGAATTTACTCCTTGGTAATGTTCTCAAATTATGAATGATGATAGTTCTAAGTATAAAACTGCACAGTGGAACATTTCAGTAATTGATACTAAAGCGATTTTAGTGGAGTTTTGTATTATTTGATATCTGACAATAGATTATACCACATGTAATCAATTCAAATTCATGTAGTTTTTAAATATAATTTCTCACTGAAGCAGTGATTTTTTGTATTGTTTCCAGAGACGCAGGGGCTGCAAGAGTTGATGTGTTTTCAGGTGAGCAGATTTCCTTTCTTCAGTTTTAATTCTAATGGAAAGCCTATAGCTATTTTGCTTTTATTTTACTTCATGAAATAAAACTACACTCTAAAGATCTTTAATGTAATCTAAATGCCTCCTAAACACAGTGACCCAATGGGGGAACCTGTTTGAGCAAAGTATACTCTAAGAGTCAAATTGTTCACTTATTAGGGGACCCATTTACAAAATTAGGTCTTCTAGAGTTTGTGAAAGCAGCAAAGTGATACGAGCAGTAAATTTACATGCCATGAGAAACAGGTTTTGAAAAGCTTATTAACTTCATGGTTATTTGTAATTAAGCATCCATCACTTTCAGCTTTTGCCAGTTTTATAATGAGTAAGTGAACATTAATGGTGAATGGTTGAAGCCTTCATTGACTTCATTCGCAGCCTCCAAATACTGATTGCACTTGTTTCTTAATTTCACTTGAATAGGCTGCTACTGACTGTAGGTTCTGTGCTTCAGAGAAAGGCCCTTCGTGGAAGCGCCGCTTCCCTCCCTTGATTCCACAGCTGCCCTGTAATTCTGGCTGCTGGTCACAGACAGGAGAATATTCTCCATGATGCTAATCCATGTCTCATCTAAAAAGCACTGCAGTTCAGTTAACTTTTTGAGCATTTATGGTGCTGAACCAGATGCTTGACTGTTGTTGCCAAGGGAGTCAGGGATATCACAAGACTTCTGAGAATGTGGTAAATGACACTCTTTCCTTGCTTAAACTTTCCAGGTTCTGAAATGTTTGAGAAATATATGAAAGAATCAGCTTCTACCACTGATACTAGGTCAGAATGTGGAGCTTTTGTGAGAGAAAACATGCACTTGCTGATCAGGCGCTGGGGTCAGGCTGCTTAGAGTCTGGGAGCCTCAGCTTCCCCACAATACTGGCCTTCCCTGGGGAGAAGGAAGCAAAGGCCAGCTCTCTGCACAAGGCTTACTCCCAAAAGCAAACTGAAGGAAGGGTCTGAGCAGTTTATTTTTAGTTCTGTGACTAGCCAGATCAGGAAGCTCAGAATAAAACTTTTGTAAATTCACTTATGTATTTTACAACTGTGATAAGTCAGAAATGATATATACGTGATCAGCAATAGTCATTATATTAATAAGCTTTAAAAAATAAAACTGTTTCTCATGGCAAGCAAATCTACTGCTCCATGTCACGCAGATGCTTCTTTGGTGGACAAAAAGCGGTCTTTCCTTTTGTGTCAACTTCCAGTGGGGATCTATACCAGTGAAACCATTGGGAGTTGCAAAAGCTGTAAGTGGAAACTGCATTAATTTAGTCATGATCATCCATATGGAGAGTGGAATAGGATAAGTGTTTCTTGCCTAGAGGCTCAAAGTATGAGAGGCACACAGGTAAAGGAGAAACCGCTTCATACTAAAGACCTGGGTCTTGAAATGTGCAGGTGAGTTTTGTCAAGCGATGTTAAAAAAAGTATTGTTGTCTAAAATGTTATGAGAATAAGAATGAAGTTAAACTATTGCAGAATTTGTTCATGTATTTAGCAACAGTTTATTGAGCATTTGTTTTTCGAGGAAAAAAATGTTGGGCAAAATGTTAAAAATCTGTACTCATGAAACATGCATTTTGTTGGGGAGGCATGGATGACAGTATTTATCCATCCACAAATGAATGGATACAGAAAATGTGTTTTTATATATAGTGCAGTACTACTCTGCCATAAAAATAAACTTGAGTCATTTGTAGGAAACCTCTGCATGTACCTTGAAATCACAATGTTAAGTGAAATAGACACGTAAATTTAAGTATTGCATGCTTTCTCTTATAAGAGGAACCAAAATCACAGTTAAGGAGCAAAATAAAATATAGATCATGGAGAGATAGGTCTTCCTCAAATGGAAAGGGATCAAAAGATGGAGGGAGAGGAAAGGCAAAGGAGGGAAAAAGGATGTAAAAATAAATTAAGATATGTACATATGCTAACTGCACAGAAGGAATGTAAATATTATTGCAAGCATGAACTAATAAAAATACGAATAGATAAATATCAGGCAGTGTTAAAGGGAAAAAAAGCAGATTTAGGGAACAGAGAATACTGGGAAAGATATGCAGGTTTTTATAGGATAGTCTAGGAAAGTTTCTCTAAAGACCTGCATGATGGGAGGGATTGCACTATAGAGTTATCTGGAAAATTATTTAGGGAACAATTATGATGTTAAGATGGCTAGAGCTTAGGGTTAGAGAAAAATGACTGAGTAGCATGAATATGACTCCTAATTTTTTTTTCTTTAGTCATTGGGCCTTTGAAAAGTTTGTATGGTATCACTCTTCTAAGTAGACATGTAGTCCTTTTCCTTCCTAAAATAGAGTAACAGCATAACAGATAGCCTGGAGCATTACAAAAGCAGAGATACAGGGAGGTGTGTCATGGAAACTGTCTAAGCATGGTTTCATGTGAATCTGGAGTAGGGCAATGATTCCAGAAATGGTGAGTGGATATAAGCAGCATTTCATTCAGAGAACAGATTCTACTGATGAGAGGCTAAGAAGACCACCCAGAATCACGGAGTTCAGCAGCTGTAGTCAGAATCCACATACTAGATTCTCCTGGGTGAGACAGGACACGACAGAAGGATGAGAGTGCTCATTTCACCCCACTCTTCAGAGCACTCAGTGTTATCATAAACAAGCAAAATAGAATCTTGGCCAGTTTGAGATGAAAGTGGCACTATGTAATGGTCGGTACACTGTGTTAATTTAAGAAGTTTAGAAGCTTAACTAAATGTTTCTACATCATAGGGCATAGAGGACTTGCCATAGGGCAGCTGTTTGTGCCCTAGGCTGTTGTAATGGTTGATTCATTGCATCAAATTGAGAAGTTTAAAAGTTTAACTAAGGAACTCAGCATGGAGCCAGGGTTCTCACTTTGTAAACATCTTGAGCCTTTGCAAGAGCAAGAAGATGGTGTGAGTGCTATACCCACCCTGGGGTGGGTAGCCTGCGTACACTATAGGAGAGGAAAAGAGGTTTGCTCCGCCCTTTTTGCTCTTGTTGCTTTTGTTGTCTTCTACCACCATGGATGTTGCCCCTCTGTCATGCTACCCTGCCTTGGAGCCAACTGATTATGGACCACAACTTCCACAAACTGTGAACTAAATAAACCTTTCCCTCTTTAATTTGGATGTTGAGTATTTTGTCCCAGCAATGAGAAACAAATAAGACAGATTGTTTCCTTTTTTTGCTTGCATGTGTTAAACTACTTCTTCATGTTATATCCTTTTTTTAAATTGCAGTGAACCATCATTAGCTATAGACCTAGCAAATTAATTTTCTTAAAAACAAAAATAAAAATAGAAACCAGGGTAGTGCTTGATATCCACAGGTAGAATTGTTCTGAGGATATATGGTTAGTGTAAGACTTAATTGATTTTCATATGATTTACTGAGGCCCTGTCTTACTCTCTAATTAGTTTCTTTCAAATAATTTGAAGACTATGAAATTCAAATTAAATAGGTTCACCATGGTATATTAGGTCTAGTAAAGATGAATGTGCCCTGAATACATTTTTCAGTGGTCACTGAGTATCAGGCACTCGCCTGAGTAGTTAGTTAACACAGGGCCCACTTTCAAGGAATTGGCACCTTAATATAGGCACTTGTGAAAAATGTAGCATGTATTTGTATTTGCACTTTTGTGGGTAAAGAGCCCACAGCTTTTGTCTTATTTCTAAGATAATTATGTTCCAGAAAGGTCTAAAAACTGTTGCCTGAAACAGAAGTAGAAATATGAGTAGATATTTTTAAAACATGCTATGAAAGTGGAAAAGCAGGTTTAGGAAAAGAACATTCATTCTGGGTGCTTTATGGTGGAGGAAGATTACCAAAGCTACCAGAAGTCTTACATGAACTAATCTAGAGAAAACAGGCATTCACCTGGTGACTCAAGCACAGAAAGAACACAAAAACAGGATGTGCTGGGCCTTGAATTCAGAAAGAACATAGAAAAATATTTGAGACATGCAGGAATCATTTACGAG
>PVJX010048128.1:0-11579 GCA_004027295.1 Dolichotis patagonum
AGGACAACCACAGTGGAAGTGAGAAGGGATTAGCGCTATGTAGTGGAGAGGGGTTTTTGAGGGAATTAACTGAATCGTTATATGTAAAAGGTTTAATGTGTGTCTGGTCAGAGAAGGCAATAAATGTTAAAAGTTAAAAGAATTAAAAAAGAGACTAAACAGGATGCACGTTGGTCCATAAAGTGAAAGATCAGGAGCTTGACCTTGGATCTCAAGGTCAAGTGCACCAAGTAACTCCAAGGTTAGTGCTCTTTGTTCCATTATACAGTTTTTCTTTCTGCTGTCAGTTCTTTAACAGTTCTTTTACGCTGATTGTTTCTGCAATGAGTGTAAGTGTTGAAATGCATTCTTGGAGGACAGTGTGAAACTGCCTTCTCAGGTGTTGTAAAGACTGGATACTTTTTGGGATTTGGAATTGTTAGGGGCAGTCTTACATATTGGAGAAGGATGCACAAGAGAGGTGTCAATCATAAGATTTGTTTCCACCCTCTTTTACATCTCACAATTCATTAAATGTGACGAAAACTCAACCAAAATAGAAACTTTCTCCTTGTTGAAGGTTAACAGATACCAGCTTCCTCTCTTTTCCCAGCAAACTTCCCACGGCTTTAGGGAATAAGAAATACTTCACAGGGCAAGATGTAGCTGAAAAGGAAGGCTTAGCAGAAAAAGATCAAATGATTTTGATGGGAATTTCTCTCTGACACAATTCATCATGGGCTGAGAAGCCACCAAATGGGGCAACTGGAAAATCTATGTTAATTTGCGTTGTTTAGTATTTACTTCTGTCAGTACATTAATCATGTCTTATTATGTTTCACGCTAAAGTTATATTTTAAAAATCCCTAATGATAACATTGAAGCATTGTCCTTTGTTGTGAGTATAAAGACTTAATTTGATGAATAGAAGTTAAGAAAATGTTTAATCTTCCATTATAGTATAATGATTGAGATTCATCCATCTGCTCTGCAATAATAATAATTTATCATGAATGAACATGCTTATAAAATCATAGATGCATATATAACAGAAATTGGGCTCTTTTCCATAATTCAAAAATTTTGACCTTGCCTGCTATGAGCTCATGCTATGCTTTTGACTTATGGCCATCCACTACACTACAGATTTCCTTTTGCTATATTTTTCAACATTCAGGCTAACACTACTTGTAGGGAGTAGAAAATAGAAGGAGACTAAGAATTGTAAATGTCACAAGCTCTAAATTTTGTTATTTCTGTCTATTTAGCATCCTTGTGGCAATTTATCTATTGCTTTTATTGTCCTAGAAGATTTTTATTACTTTTTAAACCAAAGAGAATTCAAATGTTGGTTTTTCCACTTAGCTAATCTTGATCTAATGTTTTGAATTAGAGGCAAATGTTTTGGAGTTCGGGCTGACTACACAGAAGATGTAGGTGCATAGTTGGGTTAAACAAGGACAATAAATTCATTTTTATTATGTAACATTTTCTTCAGGATTTCAGTTTTACCCTAGAAAGCACAGAGGTGAGTGAGAGAAAGGATGATTCTCTCGAACTATTCTGGTAAGCTTAGTGTCACTGCTGAGAAGGGTTCTCTTGCTCCGAGCAGGCTTAGTCAGAAACTAAGGGAACCAGATGGAAATGTGTGACAATTATTAATGATCTGGATAAAGGAACAAACAGTGCCTTCATAAATTAGCTAATGACACTAGAAGGAAATGTGTCACAACACCCTTGGGGACAGAAGAAATACCTAAGAGGAATATGAGCTACTGGCAAAGAAGCAATTCTGTTCAGACATAGATGAGTTAGTTTAACTATGAAATACCTTTCAGTTCTCTGAATGAGTAAACTTGAGGGCAGAAAGAATTTGTTAGAAAAAAAATACTTTTCCTGAAATCCAAGCTATTCTAGGATTGGTGAATTAAAGATGCTAATGGTCATGAAGTCTATACAGAGAGATTCATTGAGTGAAAGTCTAGTTGCCTTTTTGGCTACATTATGAGCATTGTAAAAGTATATATATATATATATATATATATATATATATATATCAGGGGATGTAAAAAAATCCCTGTTCTTATCACACTAATATTTACCATGCTTTCTTTAGATCTATTTCTTTTCTGTCCTAAGCTCTTAAAGATGCAATTGCATCCTCTTTTCATTCCTCCCTGATTTTATTCCCATCCTCACAAACTTGTGAAATTTCATTCTTGTGAAATCAGTGTATAACCTTTTCTTCTGTATTTTAATCCTTGCACTGGGTATGTATGCATTTACATATAGTCTTAACTACCATATAAATGACATTATGCCAGACACACATCCTTCAGGAACCTCTTTTTTTGTTTCATCATTTTCCCCAATGTTTATCCGTTGTGATACAAGCAGCTCAGTTTGATTGCTGTATTATATTGTATAAACACATCATAGTTTGTGTATCACCCTATTGATGAACATTCAGTTTGTTTCTCAATATTTGGCCTTGAAAACCAATTTCAGAGAACAATATGATGCTTGCCTATTTGGACATTTGTGAGATTTTTCCTAAAATATATCTGTTAGACATGGAGTATGTAAATCATAGACATGGACTTACTTGAGTTTTCTAGATCTCGCCAAATTGCTTTCCAAAATATTCAGACTACTTTATACTCTGACCTGAAGTGTATTTCCATGTGCCACATCCTACACTTAAGTTTTTTTTTTTTGGTCAGTTTTTGTCTTTAATGTTTGAAGTTTTTATTATTAGAAGAAGCCTCAAAGGCCTCTGATGTCCTGTTCTCAGAATTATATTCCAACATGACACTTTTGTTTTACTCTAATGAAATTATTGTTACTACAGTACTTGACCTAAATTGTAGTTTGGTGTTTGGCGCATCTCAATCTTTTGAATGTTGATATTCTTGAAATTTCTAGTAATGTAATAATAAAAATTTTTTATTTCCAGACAGTTTGTGCCAGATACACATATGGAATTTACAACACAGAAGGAATGTGTTCTACCTGCTGTGGGGGGGCAAGAAACGGTGTATGGAATCTAACCCGTGCAGGCTGAAGTGTGTCTGGGGCCCCTAGACTCCTGCTAGGTGATTTAGGGAAGTTAGCAGTTGGCCCCGCTTACTTCCAGGTGATACAATGAATGGGCCTTACAGCATTCTTGCCAGTTCTGATTGTATCACCTGATCTGATTGCATCACCTGATCAGGGATTGTATCAACTGATCCCTTTCTCCATGAAAGAAAGGGAAATTCAAAAGCCTCATACACTTCCAACAAACCCCAAGCCTGAGACCCTACCATACAAATGCAACCATTTCAACATTCATTTCCCTGAAGCTGGGGAGAAGTGTTCTAAGAAGCAAGATTGTACAGAAAGACAGATCTCCACAAGTCACTGCAGACTTGAGAACCTTGAGATTAAACCAATACATTTATTTTACCAACTAGCTAGCAAAGCTGCTGAAGAACCACTAGAAATAAATTGGTTTGACTGAATTCATAAATTAGCATCCAGTAATATATATTTATTTAGATAGAAAGTTGTAGTTGCAAGAAGAGAAAAGAAGTAACATAATGTAAGAGTAAAGTCAAAATAACCAGAAGAGCTACCTACAGAGGTTGAGTCATAGAATCCCCAACCCCTCGGGCTCTTTCCAAACAGCTTAGTTGACCAGGAGACTTTTTCTCTCCTCAGCTTCTATGCTGGAGGAGGGAGCTTAATTAAAAGTTGCTAAATGGAAGTGAACAAAGGCCTGTGGCTAGAGAGACTTCTGAAAAGGCAACCGGTCTTATGGTAAGTCGCTGAAAAGACAAACAGTGGACACATTATTTCCATTAGATCTTACTTTTTAACACCTTTTCAGGCAAGCTCAGCTGAGAAATAGGAGTAGATATTCCTGCTCAGTGTAAGAACTGGGCTTTGGAATTTAGAAGGCTTCCTGATTCAGAAAACGGACAAAGGCAGTCACTGGGCCAGAGGTGTTGAAAGACGACTGCTCCTGGAGGCTCATTCTAGGCCTTTAGGTCCTTTATGTGATAGCAGAACTGTGCCCTCTCTCTCCCATTTCAAACTTGTAGAATTACTTTAAAACTTATACTTATTTAAATAATAGCCCAAACTTGAACGATACTTGCATATGCCAGGACACTTGTGCATATGAACTCTTATGACAGTCACTGTATCTATTTTACTGGTGGGGAAACTGAGGCTCAGAGAGGGGGACAAGCTAGACTGAGGTCCATTCAAGTAGGAAGCAGCAAAGCTGGGATTTGAAACTGAGGCTAATGTCTTGCCCTTAAGTACTGTTTATGCCTCCATCATTTAAAGCATTGTTTACTGCCTCATTCCAGCTTTTATACAAACAAAAAGCATGCAGCTGTATGTTTCAATTTGATTGACCATTCCCACTTGGTTCTGTTACCTTCTAACTATCTTAGTAAACCAACTCATCAAATAGAAAAATTGAGTTTTTAAAACAGGTTGTCATACCCTGTTTATTTTAACAAAATATAATTTTAGCAATGTTCTTTTGATGTAAATATAAAAATACTGAAAGGGTAAATAAACTACCAGGCCAACCAAATAGTAATTATTTTGATGTTAAACAAGATATCCATCTGCTTTCCCAAGTAAATAATCTCTGACAGCATCTAAAAGACAACAAGACGGGGAAGCATTCAGGGCACTAATGTATGCACTCCGTGAGGATAAAAGAAGCAAATGTTGGTGGATCAAAGGGTGCTCCGAGCAATGAGTAATGTAACACTCATCTCAGATTAAACAGCCATTTCCATGATGGGATGCAGAGTTTTGTCTACCCCACTTTCTTTAGCAGCTGGGGAAGAGAAACAATATTCCTGGGGGGAAGAAGGCAGAGAGAAGCCAGGGGCAAATGCAGGGAAGGGGGGACAGGCACAAGAGGAGACCGTCTTGTGCTCAACCCCTTCCACAGATGGGTAAGATCTACCACCTGTACCCCATCCCAGCTTCGTGTCACCTGGAGTCCTTCACCTTCAGCTATGGTGTCTGTGCTTCCGAGCAGTGGTGGTGAACCTATGACATGTGGTTATTGTGTTTTTCTTTTAAGACAAAAGATGTTAATGTATGCATTATTTTCTTCTAAATTAAACCTCAGTATTCAGGTTTAATTGCAATGTTGGCACTTGTGACAAATAAGTGGGTTCTGAGGTAGCAGTTTGGGCCTTCGATTTCTAAAAAGTTTGCTATCACAGGTTTAAAGTAATAATGTTTAAAATACCGGGGAATCTTTGTAAGCAAAACATTGGAGCATCTATAGATAAAAAAGAAGCACAAGGTTCACACAAAAATGTGCTTATAAGTTCAGGCTACACAAGGATTCCCTGAGGTCCACCCATGTGCTCTGAACCATCCCTACTTCTTAGATCCCAGGAAAACAACCCCATTTGTAGCAAATTTTCAACCAATCAAATAGTGATGCCAAAGAAAGGCCAAATGTTATTCTTCCCACTAATTAGCTCAAGAATTTATAGCTGTATTTTCAAAGACAAGCCCACAAAACATAGAGATTAAATACCAGTCTCAAGGAACAATTGTAATCGAGAACCTTTATCTAGCATTTATTATGGACAATGAGTTTAAATAGTTGTCTGGTTCTCAGACTTGAGTGGGCCTCGGAATTACCTGGAGCTTGTTAAAGCACAGATTGCAGGGTCTGGCCCCAGAGTTTCTAGTTCAGTGCACTTGGGCAAAGCAGAAGTTCCACTGAAACCAGTTCTTGGGTGATGCAATCATTGCTTTTGTGTATGAGGCTACACTTTAACCCTGTCCTCACAGCAGTCCTAGGATGTAGGTTCTAGGATTATTCCAATTTATAGATGTGGAAATCAAAGCCCACTGAAGTGAAATAAGATTTTCCAGGTCACACAGATGATGAGGCAGAAAAAAACAGGCAAGCAACCTACCTCCAAAGTGGGGATTGGCTAACTCTCAGAGGGTACACAATAAATCTTTCTGGTTTGGATCGTGTTCACATGATTTCTAGTCCAACTACTCAGCTGTGCCACTATAGCAGCCATAAACAATACTTATCCAACTGGGCAAGAGTGTGTGCCAATAAAACTTCATGTGTAGTCACAGGTGCCTGGCTGATCCCTTCCTTGGAATCAAGAGTTTCCAGCTTTTGAGTCTGTGGCTCTGAATGCTTCAGAGAAGAACTGGAAGACCATTGAGAAGAATGAGTGGGATGGTCGACAGATGGAAGGACAGACATCAACATTTCCAAAGATATTATCAGAGGGCAAGTTGCAACCGCTCATAATGGAACTCTTAGTATCCAAGTATTTAAACTATATAAGAGGTTGTCCCCTGTGCCACCTCACTTACGTGCTGTTGAAAAGGGCCCAATTCTAGGGGACCCTGCGGATGACAGCTCAATTGACTGCTTATCAACTGATTAGCAAAAGCCACATCTTCACAAGGTACAGCAAGAGGGCAGAAGTATAAATGGCCTGACAATTTATATTCAATCACAGTAACCATCATTAAGCAGTTTGAAAAGCTATTGTTTCCTCATGGTTCGTTTCCTCACTGCTGAAATAGAGATAATAATGCCTACCACATGGGTTTATTGTGAGGATTAAGTGTAAAATACTGAAATCTGTATCTGCCACACAGTAGGTGCTAAGCATTATTTTCATCATTTTGTGCCATCCTCCTGAAAGCCCTGTGGTGTAGTAAGGAGGGTTGGTTGTTGTTATCTCAGTTTTCAGAAAAGGAAGCTGAGGCATACTGAAGTCTGACTTCCTTATTCCCAAGCTTGTGGCAGCTCTGGGAGTCAAAACTCTTCTGCCTCAAGTAGCTCTTCACTGGCTGGGAATGAAATGATATTCCCTTCCACCCCGTTTATCCTCAGAAGTCCTTTGGCAACTCCTAGCAAGGTGTACTAGGATCACTTTTCTAACCCGAGGATTCCTCCCTTAAGTGTGAGCCTTCCCGTCCTGAAATCCAGGTTTCCCAGAGCACAGGTAGGACAGATGTGATAAAAAGGGCTCTTTGGAGTGTTTATAAACATCCCTTACACAAACTCAAGAGGCAGAAGAACTTCTGGGTTTTATTTTCAAGGGTGACTGGGGAAAAAGAAAGTAGCATGATAGTTCACAGGAAAAGCAAGGCATTGAGGACGATGCCCCCCCAATGGGACTGAGCCTCCCACTAAATGCTAATGCAGGAATGTGTGATATTCTCACGGTGCTTTCCAGTTACAAAACACTTTCGCATAGGTTGGTTCACTTAGTGTCCTGTTACCCCTGGAAACAGATGGTCCTACAAGTCAGTAGACAGGCCCCCAGAGGTGAGTGATGGGCCCAGGATTGCACAGCAGGCAAGTGGCACAAGAGGGCTCAAGGCCAGCTTTTACACCTGCGCTTAAAAGCCTGGAGACTGAGAGCTGGAGTACTTGGACCAGAGAGGGAAGTGCTATAGTCACACTTGATGTGAAGAGAGTTTTTCCCAGAAGCTGGATTCCAGGAAGCCCCACAATGGGGTAAATGGGGGGCCACCTGCTCTTAATGACCACCTGGCCTTGGAAAAGTCTGCTTTTTACTCAGGGGATGCTGATTAGCCTCCATGCCCTGTCTGCAGCCCAATCAGATCCATGGATCAGACATGGGTTCTGGCTTCTCTTCATTTTTCCTTAAAGAAGGAAGGAGGAAAGTCTGAATTGTGGCTAAATTAAAAATATCAAGCCTGCCTCCCTGGTAAGCAGCTGTGGCTTGGGCAAGTGGTGACCACCCCACAGGGATAATCAGCCAGCGTCTCCCGAGATCCATGCCATGTTGGAACTTAGGGCACTGGGAAACCAAGCAACCAGCCCGCCTCCCTGGTAGGCAGCTGTGAGCCTACTGGTGCGTGAGCTGAGAATCAAACACCCCATCTCCCCACCCCACCCCCCTTAGCAAATGGGAGCCAGAGGTCTGGGCATGTCTTGGGAAGTTGACCGTATACAATATAGCAAGTAGGGGGGATTTCCTGCTACCATCTCTTTGAAGGCAAATATTGTTATCACTGTTTTGCTTTGTTCTGATTAATTGTATTTCTCCATTCAATATTCTGTTTTGATAAGTTCTATAATGTTCTGTATTTGGTTTGATTTTGCTATACCTGATTGAAAGAACAACTATTGTGAAGATAACGAGATATACTATGGCACCTATTACTGTTATCCCGGTAACCTGTTGTGATGTTCTGTACCAATTTCACCGTACTGTCTCAATTGGCTTTGTTCTGTCTTGTTTTGTTGTATTTCACTACCTTCAAAATAATAAAAAAATAAAAAAAAATCAGACAGGGGCAAAATGGCTCCCTCTTGTGGCTTTTTCTAGTAGTGGCAGCGGCAGTGAACCCAGCCTGAGAAATACAGTAGGTTTTGGGGTCCACACTAGGGAGAAGACCATAAAGACAGAGTACTTTTCCAAATGCTGTTCTTCCTTGGTATGGAAGTCATCACTGCTGTTACCTCTTCATAAGTAGACTTTTATCTTTCTCTGACATACATACCCCCCCACCTATATTTCTATTTAACTCTTTTCTATACCAGGGGCTTTAGTCACAATTTATGTAGTATGATTGTGGCATTATTAAATCCCTTTAACAGTTGACAAAACCGAACTTCAGAGATGTAATGTAAGTTTACCAAAATCTTACAGGTTGTTAGTGATTCAAATTCAATCTCACTTCAGGTCCCAAGTCCTACTAGGCTGCCCTGTCCATCCTGGGAAGCTGGGTCCTTAATGTTTGCTAATCTTGATGCTGGTCATGACATGCCATTGTCATGTATAGTGGCCATGAATCAATCATAAAGAAACTTTAAAGATGCAGATCTCTAGTCCTCTACTTCAGAAACATCACACCAAAATCTCCGAGTAGAAGGCACATGAATCTCTCTTTTAAAAATTCTTCTTATATTATTCTGATGCAGGCAGCTCAGTGTAGGGCTATGAACTGATGTTCATAAACCACTGTTCAGGTGTTTTCCATTTTTTCAGCGTGGTCTCATCTGTCACGCTTTTTATGAGAAAGAACACACATGAGCTAGGACCGCTTGGGCCCATGGTTCAGCTTTAACACACGGGACAGGGAGGAAGAAAACTGGTTAGGGACTGTGTCTAGGTAAGTTCTGATTGAAGATGTGCAGATTGAGTTTAAGGGACTGTGAGCTGACAATGGCAACCCAAAATTGAGGAGAAAGAGGAGAACTCTGTCTCGGGACATAAAAACCAGCAGTTTTTTTTTTTTTTTTTTTTTTTTGAGGAAACTTGGCATATAGAATAGCAGATGTTACAGGTTGGTATGTGACTCTCTTCTGGGTGGTGACTCAAGGACTCAACCTCTTCCCATGCCTGCAGTTTCCTGGGACCCACTGCCTTCTGCATGTAGCCAGTGGAAGGGGATGGTGGACATGGTAAAGCACCACACTGACTCCTTAGAAGTTTTAGTCTTCTGGCTGGAGGTTAGGGTTACCAGTACATGCGCACCCCTAATGGGAGGGACTGGGAAGCTGAGTCTATGTCCAGCAACAAAGATGAATGTGGCATGTCATAAGTGGCTGTGTTCAGCCAGTCTTTGCCTCATCATGTGAGAGCACCCACCACAGGCTGTGGTTAGAAGAGAACCCTATTGATAGGAGGTGGGATAAAACCAAATGATTCTGCAGGAGGTAGTGAGTTGATACTTTAAACTGAAGTCTAGCCCTTTTTACTAGCTAATGTTATGTGCATTAGTTTAAAAAGGTTCACCCACTTATTTCACAGTAAAGAACACAACGCCAAATGTTGAAAAGATATAAACTCAAAATAATCTTTTAAACTCAATACCTTTGACTGTATGAAGAAGTCAACACATGGCTGTTATTTTTCCCCAAATGTTGCCTTGGGCCAATAACAGTGTGAATACCTGTCCATGAACATTTGGGGTAAATCACGCTCCTCACCGAGATACAGTATTTTCACAAGGTTCTTGATAGAAACAAACGTTTTCTTTCCACCCTCCTGAGGAAAGGCAAATTTATTAATGATGTCTTATATATTCCTAGAAAATAACCCCACAACCTCTAGATCTGAAATATAGTGTGTCTTAGTTACTTTCTTATCACTGAGGCACAATGTCTGATATAAAGGAGAAGAGGTTTATTCTGGCTATGTTTTGTAGAGATTTCAGTCTGTAGCCCACAGGCTCAAAAAAAAGATAGCATAGCAGAGGAAGCTTGCTTATAGTATAGCAGCAAGAAGCAGAAAGAGAGAAAGAGAGAGAGAGAGAGAGAAAAGAGAGAGAGAGAGACAGAGAGATCAAGGAAAAAAGGAGGTAGACAGACCTTTCCAGGCCCAATCCCAGTGACCCTCCTCATCCTACCAGGCCCTCCCAACATCACATTTAGCTATAAACTCAGTGGACTGAGTAGACTGATCTGTTTGTAAGTATCATACTCACATAATCCAATCATTTCTTAGAGTTGAACCAGTGAACTCTTGAGGCTTTGGGGGGACATCCAGATATAAACCATAACGTCATGGTATGACTTCCCTATCTTTTTCCCCAATGTCCAAACCCCAGAGACTTAGTTCATGGTCTTAGTTCATGGTCTATTCTTAGAAGTGAACATTGTCAAATTGCATTGTTGGTTTATTTTTCTGATCAAATTCTCCTTGTCGAGCATGTTAAGTGTAATATTTATAATTAGATTGGAAGAGAAGGAATGTTCGCATACAGGCTTAGGAATATGTAGTTTGCCGGTTTATATGGAAAGGACCCAGGGTTTTTGGTGTGAAGAGGCTCCTGCATCAAGTCTCATTGATAGGCTGAGCTCAGATCAGGGGGTAACTGATTCACCACTTTCTGGTGGTGAATCTTTCTAACAAGATCCTTCTCAGCCAGAGGTTTCTGAAAAGAACGGGAGATAGGAGCCAACGAGTAAGCAGTCTGCTGCCCTGGGAAGTGACTGTGATCTGGCAAGCCAGGGCCAACCCAGGGTGGGGAAACAAGAAGCAAGAGCGTTTCCTGAGATCCGCGCCATGCTGGAACTTAGGGCGCTGAGCCAGCCAGTAACCAGCCTGCTGCCTACCTACCAGGGCGCGGGCTTAGAATCAAACATACCCCCCCCCCCGTTAACAGTTGGGATCCAGGAATCTGGGTATCTCTTAGTAGGTGACCATATTTGGTACAGCAAGTCGGTGGAGTTTCCTTCTAGTATCTCTGAAGGCAGATATTTTTATCGCCGTTTTGCTTTGTCCTGATTAACGGTGTTGCTCTATTCAATACTCTGTGTTGATGTGTTCTATAATGTTGTGTATTTGATTTTGTTGCACCTAGTAGAAGAACAACTATTGTGAAGACAACGAGATATACAATGTTGCCTGTTACTGTTGTCCTGGTGCCCTGCTGTGATGTTCTGTGCCAATTTCACTATACTGTCTCAATTGGCTTTATTCCGTCCTGTTTTTTTGTAACTGTTGCAGCCTCACTGTGTGTTCACTTTGTATGCCTTAATTTTGTAACATGAACAGCTATTTCTGGGAGGACAGTATGTGGTTTGTCAACTAGTGATTTATGGGTTTTTT
>PVJX010048129.1:0-11586 GCA_004027295.1 Dolichotis patagonum
ATGTGTCTGGGTGTAGTTTTATTTTGGTTATGGCTGTTTGGAGTTCTATATGCTTCACTTATCCAGATGTCTGTTTCTCTTCTCATGTTTGGGAAGTTTTCAGCTATTACTTCTGTAAATATCCTCTTGATATCATTTGGGCTGTCCCCTTCTTTTTTATTTATCCCTATTAATCTTATGTTATTTTTCTTTGCATCATTTTGCAGGTGTTGAATTGTTATTTCCTGATTCTTTGTCATTTTTAAAAGATCTTGTCTTTCCTGCTCACTGGCTGCAATCTTATCTTCGAGGTCTGAAATTCTGTCTTCACTTTCATTGAGGTGGTTTTTACAGCTTTCAGTATAATTTTTCATTTCCTGTATGTCTCTGTGAATCTGCTTTATGCATTCTGTTTGTTTCTTATATTGTTCTTTGAGGGATTCTATCTGTTTGCTTTGTTCCTCTAATTTTTTGGCTGTGTTTTCACTAGATGCATTCACTATTTCTTTCACTGTTTTTATCAATTCTTCTTTTAACTGGGCAAGTATTTCTGGTTTGAATTTCTCCATAGCTTTCCCTATTTGCATATTTATTTCATTTGATATCATTTCAGACATTTCAGGTGTATGGCTTCTTTTTTCTTCTATGTACACAGCTTCTAAGCTTTCTTGGGGAGGGCTAGGGCTTTGAGCCTGCCGTTTGGTCTTTCCTTTTGTCATTTTTCTGTATTTCCTTACTTTGAGCCGTGTTCCAAAACTTTCTCTGTTTATGTGGCAAATTACCTGTTACACCCTCAGTTCCTGGAGGGGCAGTGGCTCCCCCACAGGCTCCTGGCTTCCTCACAGGGTCCTAACTCCCCTCTGTGGGCTCCTGGCTCCCTAAGTTGTAAGGCGAATGCTGGGTGTGGCCACCCCAGAGCCTGTGGAATCTTAGGCAGGCCAGGCCTCCGTGCTTTGTCCTAGGCAGGTCTCCAGGAGGTTCCCTGCGAGTGAAGGGCCTACAGGTCCCAATGAGTCAGGCCAGAATGTTGGTTTCTGAAAATTTCCCAGTCCTAACCAGACCTGGCCAAGATGCCAGTCTCCACAATATTCCTAATCCAAACAGCCCTGGCCACTCTGCGGGTCCGAGAGTTTTGGATCCCAAAGAGACAGGCCGAGATGCTGCTTTCTGGGAGACTTCCTGGGGGTGAAGGGTGGGGCTACGGGCCCAAACAGACCTGGCCCAGATGCAGATCTCCAGGCAGTTCCTTGCGGATGAAGGGTGGGCCTACCAGTCCCAAAGAGTGGCGCCGGGATGCAGGTCTGCGCAGGCTTTCGATCCAAACAGCCCAGGCCACTCTATGGGTCCGAGCCTTTCGGGTCCCAAAGAGACAGGCCAAGATTCTGCTTTCTGGGAGACTTCCTGGGGGTGAAGGGCGGGGCTACGGGCCCAAACAGACCTGGCCCAGATGCCGATCTCCAGGCAGTTCCCAGTCCCAAAGGGTCGCGCCGAGATGCAGGTCTGTGCAGGCTTTCGATCCAAACAGCCCAGGCCGCTCTACAGGTCCGAGAGTTTCGGGTCCCAAAGAGCTATAATTTGATTTTAACATTCTATCTTTATCTACACAATCCTTGTCTTGGTCACTTATTTGTGAAAAGTAATCTTTTTTTCCCCACTTCTATTGATGCAAACTTAACATTTAAAAATGACATGTATTTACACTTTACAGTGTAATAGTTTAATATATGTATGTATAATTAAATGATCCCCACCACCAAGCTAATTAACATTTCCATCTCCCCTCATACTTACAATTTGTTTTGTTATTGTTGTTTTTTGTGATAAGAAAACTCATAGTTAATTATCTTAGCAAATTTAAAGTAAATAATGTATTACTAACTATAGTTTCCAAGTGTTACATCAGATCTATTCAACCCACATAACTGAAACTTTGCACCCTTTGACAAACTCCCTGTATTGTTTGCTAGGCTTTCTTAAAATTTTAAAGTAACATTAATGAAAACACCTCACACATATAATTAAATATGTAATTATTTATCTTCAAGTTGTAAATATTATGCTATCTTTTAACCTTAAGAAATGCAAT
The DNA here is from genome assembly GCA_004027295.1 of Dolichotis patagonum. Lineage (NCBI taxonomy): Eukaryota > Metazoa > Chordata > Mammalia > Rodentia > Caviidae > Dolichotis > Dolichotis patagonum. Next base: position 2,066 of record PVJX010048129.1, read on the forward strand.
ATAGCAAGGAAGCAAAAGTAATAATAGATTGCTTTGTGGTAAAGAAGAATAAAACAGCAAGAATGGGTTATAACTTTAGAAATTGAATAATGGTCTTCTTTTCTTTGTTGTTAACTTCATCGATCTATCCATTATGCTGCTTTCCTACCAAGAAGTTAAGAGAAAAAGAACATTCATGTAGCTATTTAGAAGATTAATAAAGCATAGCTTGTTATTTGTAATTAGGGTCCTTGTTGGCACTCAGTTCTAATTCAAAAGCTTGAACAATTCAGCAAGCAAGAATGATGCCATTAGAATATTTAATAAAGAAAGACACTGAGGATGCTCTGTATTTGCTTTCTTCCAAGTATAGGCCGGATTATCCTGGCAATAATATATTTGCACAAAAAGAAGACAAGAATTCCTTTGATAAGAAAGTTAATGTTTGTGATAGTTAAAACCTCAATGGTGATATGTATTACTTTTTCTTGGCTTTAATTTTATCAGGACTTTTTTTAAATCAAGAATGAACTTCTAAAATACATTGTACATTAACAATATGTACAACCAATAGTATTGTAAAACTCTAAGACATTGAAGATGACAAATGCATATCATACTACTTTATAAATGAATATAATGAAATCATTCACATGAGATGTTACTTGTTGATCTTCAGATTATTCAATTCTAATATATTTTATAATACGGCTTAAAAAATTCAATAACTACATGAAAGAACCAACAATCTGGCCTTAGGGACAAATATGCTTTCTCATGAAAAGTTACTACTGTAATTCAACCACTCTGAAAATTTTTATGATCAAGAACTTCCAAAATCTATGCATATTAATGAAAAAATAAAAAGGGCTCTGTAGACCAGATTGCTGCAAAAATTTTGTTTTGAGACAGGATCTTGCTGTAGTGCAGGATGGTCTTAGACTTGCTCATGTAGCCCAGACTGGCTTTGAACTCACAGCAACCTTTCTACCTCAGCCTCCCAAGTGCTGGGACTGTAGCTGCGCACTACCACGCCAGGCAGCTGTCTTTATAACACACATAGGAAAACAAAGTTTGGCTTGCTAACAAATGCAGTTGTGAGGGTAATTAGATTTTTAACTCAAAATATATTACAGTTTGAAATATTTTTTTCTAAATTATTATCTAAGCTTCTGCTGAACATACATTTTCCTGCTGGTCCTTTTCACAGTGTATCAATTCATTTTCATGGCAGCCACCCCTATCTGAATACAAACCTTGCAAAGACCCATTATGATTTCAAAGATGTTTTTCAGAAAAACTTTGTTCAATACAGACATGTCCTTAGAACACTCCAATTTTCCTTGTGATAAAGAATAACAATGCATAAAATAATTTCAAAGTTTTTCTAGGTTTACTATTTTGATCAGTTAAAACTATACATGAAAGATATAGACATAGCCTAAGCATTCTAATTCTTTTGTAAGCATTTGATTTATTCATCTAATCAGTCTTGCTTAAATTTGCTACCTTCTTTAGAACTACTTGTTAAGACATCAGAAAAGGCAAGTGAAAATAATTCATTATTAAATACTAATAAAATAAAATAATAAGTCAATCTAAGCCCCCATTTTGACCTAGAATTTTCTTGAGGTACCCACAAATATTTGTCAACCTGATAGCTATTATATAATGTAATTAAAATTAATTACTAATAATATAGGTCACATAGTGTAAAGCTAGAATGTTTGGAGATTTATCATAGTGCATTAATTTATTAAAATTCCTTTCCAGTCAACTCAAGTGTTCTGTCTTTTTTTTTTAAACCTAAAAAGACAACTGTCATTTCTCTCAGGGTTCCATACAAATTTAAACAATTGGCAAAATATACTTATCATGTCAAGAACTAAACTCACCATGTTCACCAACGTAACAGTTTTTGCTTCTCTTGTTCATGTATACAAAAAATTTTGCTAGCTTGTGTGCCACTGTTATGTAATTGTTTATCTATGTCTTTCCTAATTCGACAGAAGCATTTTTCTCAAAATACAGGAAATTAGAAACTTATTCAGCCCTTAGCAGAAAATTGGGGCTGACCTGCAAGAGGATAGATAATTTAGCCCAACAGACTGATTGGTATAGTTTAGAGTGTAACACTAACAAATTATGTGACATGGGGCAAGTTTTACAACCATTTTAAGTTATCCTTGTCTGTCAAATGCTGATGATGTTAATAGCCACTTCACACGCCATTGTTCTGTGGATCATATTGAATAATATATCTTAGAAAGAGGAAGCAGTCATTGAGAGTTACTGTTTTGATGTTATTTTTTCTGCTACAAATTGGATTATCAAAAAATTTTCACTTCACCACATATCTGCTACATTTCTACATACAGTGTTGTGCTACCTTTTAGATTCAACAAACAGTAATAACTTCTTGTTTTGCATAAAGTAAATACATAATATCTGAATCAATACTAAAAAAATAAATAAATAAGGGTTTCCATAGAAGAATTCAGAACTGGCAATGTTGCTCTTCATTAAGTGGGATTGGAAATTTCCTCCTCTTTGTTGATATACTCTTTTTGGATTTGGCATTTCAAGACTCTTTCATATTAGGGACAAATGCAAAATATGTCCTCCACAAACTAAAAATCATTGAGGAACCAGTAAGGAAGCTGAAAATAATTGACAGCCAGATTATTTACCACCTATTACTATTTGTGGATTTTTATTATTTAGGCTCAGTAAAATAATATGTAATTTTTATAGAAAAAATGCATGCTGAAAAAAACATACTGTTGGTCTGTGCTATGGACAAAAAACTTAGATAATGAAAGATTTCAAAAGTGAAAGAGGAACCTAGAGGGTAAGAGGTAAGCATTATCCAGCTAATGGTCTTGAAAGAAGACATTATATCCATGGCCAAACATAAATGTTGGGATTTGATTTTATGACAGTTTCAAATACATTTGGAATAAGTAGCAAAAGTTAATGTGATGCCCATAGGCAGTGTTCAGACTGTAGTCAGTAGCAATCCTGAGCTCCATTCAAGCTCTAAGCACCTCCTGCTGTCTGGAAAGACTTCAGTTCATCAACCCTACCAGGGCCCTGAGGAATAAGTGACCTTTAACTTCCTGATGAGGGAGCTGTATCAAAGGCACTGGGCACACAGACAAATACCTGACAAGCAAAAGAAGATGTCAATTGCAATAAAGCTATCTCAAAGAACTTTTGAAAATTGTATCATATCTATCCAATATAATAAAGTATGGTGTGCTCTGATTTACCTTCAGATCATATAAATATTTTAGATTTTGTAATAAATGGTTTTTAGTGATAAAAATGAAAAATTAAATAGACTATAAAATATGAAAAATTGAACCCAAGATTTAAATCCCTGTTACATTTTAATGACATCAGTCTTAGCAATTGAGATCTTACTTCTTTCATTTGTAAAGAAGTTTGTGTCTTACCTGTTTATCAGAAGGTGATATGATAGGAGAATTAATGTGAACTTATAAAAATACTCAAATCTGGACTTTTCATTAAAATTATCAGGTAAGAAAAATTTATGCTCCTTTCCTGTCTTACAATAATATAGATACGAAGCAAAAAAGAAACAAAATCTCAAATAAGGATTTCAAAAAATACTCTGAAATCTGTTTTGTGTCAAAATATGACAAATGTGTCTAAAATCATAACAGTCTTAAAAACTCAGTCAATTAGTCTACTTATTGGAATTTTAAAAAATTCCTTAGAAATAGAGTGATCAGTGGGAAAATTAGAAAATTGCTTTGAAATAAAATTCACTATGTTACAATAGAAAAATAACAAAAGCAAAATTATTTATAGCAATTTTGTTTAGAATTGTTCTTTAGATCTAGAATGCGCCGCCAAAATCTCACATGCCCTGATAAAGAACATAAAGTTCTGAGTGAGAAAAAATGATCACTGTAAGTAAAAATGATGAATTAAGCAGTACAATTATGGTTAACAAGTACAAAATTTGTAGTTGCTTTATTAGCCAACAAGACATTCCAAACACCAAATGTAAGAATAGATTTATCCCTGCCAAGAAAAAATTTACACAGATTTTCTGATTCTACTCATATGTAAACATATATATGTATGCATAGCAGAAAATATATATATATATATATATTTTTTTTTTTTTTGCCAAATTTGAAATTTTGAAATGAGCTGCTAGATGGAAGAATGTTGATTATAGGATGCATTAGTTTTATCATGGTGGTGACAGAGTACTTGAAACCTACAATTTAAGGGAAGAGTGGCTTAGTTTGGCTCACAGTTCAAGGAATTCAGTCTATGGTTGTTACGCTCCAAGACAGAAGCATGGTGAAACGACACAATAGAGGAGATCTGCACACCTAATAGTGGCAAGAAGCAGAGAGGGAAAGGAAGAGCTGGGGAGGAAAATATGCCCTCCCAAAAGCAAATTCCTACTGACCTCTCTTTCAACTAGTCCCTCTCTCCTAAAAGCAAATTTAACATTTAGCTCCTCAACAGTTCATCCCACGGCTGAGTATAGGGTCCCTTAATCTAATCATCTTCCAAAATTTCATCTCAGGGCACATGAGATTTTGGGGGGACATTCTAGATCTAAATCGTAATATGTGCCTGGTCCCCAAGAGTTCATGTCCATCTCATTATGTAGACTGTGTTGAGCTCATCTCTAAGAGTCACCAGTTTCAATGTTTCTGCAGTGTTGGAAAAACATCCAAAACTCTTCTGAGACTTTAAGAAAATTCTTAGCTGTGAACCTCTTTAAAAATTAAAAGCTAGTGTTACAGTCCCATAGTATATCAGACAGGGTAAATATTCCCATTCTAGGAATTATAAGATAAAAAAGAACCAGATCAAAGCAAGACTGAAATCCAGTAGGCCAGTATTAAATCCTGTAGCACTGTCATGGTTTATGCTAGTGGCTCACAAGACTCATGCAGTCTAGTGTTTGTGACTGATTCATTGTCTAGCACTTGGATTGGTGGTGTGAATGCTGCACCCACCCAGGGGTGGAGCCATCATACAGTGTAATGGCAGGAAGAAGGTGTGTCTCTCTCTTCTGCTGTTCCAGCTTGCTGTTTACAGCAGCCTGCTATGCCACCCTGCCGCTTGGAGCCTACTGAGTATGGACTGAAACCTCCAACCTGTAAGAAATAAACCTTCCCTTCCCTGATTTCAGGAGTCTGGTATTTTGTCTCAACAATACGAGAGAAAAGTAACCAAGACAAACACCATATGCAGAATCAGGAGCACATGATGGTAAGAGATGAGTTCCAGAGGGCATCAACTTTCCCACTACCTATGGCATTGCTTTTTGCAGCCCATATGTGTTCTCCCTTGGCTTCACCCTTGGCTTGCAGCTTTCCTCAGCAAACATTCTATATTCCTGCCATTTCTGACTTCCTGTGATCTCCATAGCACCTTGGGCATTATTTGCACAGCTTTCTTCACTGTCCTCTCAGGAGCTCTTTGCTTGGCTCCAGTGCTTCCTCTGAAATCTGAGAAAAAGCCTCGACCAATCCCATAGCTTTTGCATTCTGTATTCTGGTAAACTCACCATCAGATGGATTCAACAAAGGCCAGTCACCTTGTGGTTAGTAACCAGGTCTCCTGGGACAATGGCAGCAGCAGTCTCTAAGAGCCTGGATCACTGATGAATCCCGGAAAAATAAATCCCTATGAGAACCTTCTTGGCCAGGGATCTCAGATGCTCACATCTCAAAAAAAAAAGGTTTATATTTTTGCACCTTGAAGCCTGTCATGGGTGAGTTCTTACTGATTTTTGTAATACTCTCAAGGCAACTTTATTCTTGTTTATGTACAAAGTACTTGGTTTTTTTTAAATATTACTATTATCTTTAGTGGTGACACTTCTTTGGGCCCAAATTTAAAATTTCCTGCTTGGACAAAATTTAATTTTTTTCAAAATTTCTGCTTTGCCATTTGCTCCCAATGGTCACTCTAAAATGACTAAAAGCAGCGAGCAGTACTCATGCCACAGTCTGAATGTTGAGCTACCTTTAAATTTGCTATGCTAGTTTAGTTAATTCAACTTAATTCCAATTTCCTCCCAAGTCTCAAATGTGGGCATAATGTAAACAAATTTTCTGCTAGAGTATAACATACAAAGGAGTCCTTGTTCCCAACTGAAATCTCCTGAGCCTGATCTTTACTGTTGTTGCTTCTCAGCCTTTTGGCTAAGATCAAGTAACCTTTACTGTCAGTATTTCTTTAAGCATTTTTTTTCTGACCTCTGACAAGAATTACTCAATAGGTTCTTCTTCAGCCATTCTATGTGTCCTCTAGTTTTCATCTCCAAATATTTCTAAACAGTTCCAGAGGCTTCTAAGTCATATAGTTAGTACAGTCACAGGGATTACCCCACCCTTAGCTATACTTTCGTATATTGAGATTTACAAAATAGTGTTCAAGATGTTAGATCATGTTCAAGCTTCAGTTTACAGCCACTCTGCAACCTGGAATCACAACTGCTAGGAAAAAAAATAGCTTAATGAAGAGATAGAGGGTCAAGAAGGAGGAAACAGAAAAGTGAAAAAATCATTGAGCAATAGGAAGATACTGTAGTCACAAAGAGTGAAATAACCTTCAACACCAACTCTGCTCCTGAAGGAGTAGGGGATGACACTCCTCAAGCACAAGCCCCCAGAAGAAGTCTGGTCAGGAAGAAGACATCATATAAAAGTGAAAGAAATATGCATCACAATACATGCACAAGTCTCAACATATAGAAATACAAGCAATATAAAAACACAAGGTAATAAGACTTCTCCAAAGGGCTGTAACTCATTCATAACTGAATGCAATGTTATTAAAATGGGAGCAATATTGGACAAAATATTCAAAAGGCTGATTTTCAAAATGATGAGAGAAGATACACAGAAACAGTCAAATGACTCAAAAAAGACTGTGCCAGATATGAAGGAGTAATTCAACAAAAAGAGAGCCAAAAAGAAGCACACAGAAATCTTGGCAATAGAAGTATAATAAATCAAAACCTAGTGAAAAGCCACACTGACAGATTGGAGCAAGTGGAAGAAAGAATTGCAGATCTTGAAGATAAAGTTGATTATGGCACTCAGATACTGGTAAAAAAAAATAGAAAATTATGATGAAGACATTCGAGAATATTGGGACATGGCTAAAAACAAAATTTATAAATTTTTGGTGTAGAAGAAAGCACTAAGGTTCAGACTAATGGTGCAGAAAATTTAATTAAAAATATCAGAAAAAGTTCCAAATAATCATAAAGATACAGAATTTTAGATACAGGAGACATTTACAATTTCTGTATCTTTCTACAAGAAAATCTGAAATCAAATTTATTTTCTCCCAAATCTGTTAGAGAACATTTTTAAGACTGTATTTTTCTAAGTTGATCAGTCAAATAAAAATCGATATCAATTAGTGTCATCTGAAGTATTTGCTTTGTGTACCAATGAATCAACATAAGACATTTGCATCTTTTCAATAATTTTTGAAGCTTACACATTCAAGACAATGATTTTAATCATAAGACCCTCAGATGCCATGATCAGTTCATATTTACAATCACAGTTGCTTTCGGTAATAGCAATTTTCAGGATTTTCTCATTTGCCCTTATCTAGACACAGAGAGGGACACTCCCATTATTTGAAAAATGCAGTGTCGCTGTATGCTGGAATAATAAGCATACATAATGCAGAAAATGTAAAATTATATAAATGTAAAAGAAATGGCAGAATACTCATAACCTTTTTACAGTTCACATTTTCTTCTATTTCTTTTTTTTAATGATTGCATTTTATGTCTACTGATTCTAACACTAACAATTAGTTAACCTATGAAACATGCACTGGTCATTTTAATGTCTATATATTATTCAATCATGTACAATGATTTCAAATTCGGGTTATTTTCAGTTTGTAGCTGTTCAGTAAATCTGAACACAAAGATTTGAATGGGAAACCTTTTTCATAGCATAATTTCAAGTTAATTATTTTCAGATATATACATAGACCCATAATCCATTGCAAAAGAGGATTATTTTGTTATTTGATAACCTCTTCAATTTTTTCTTAAAAACTTTATAGTCATTCATAGAACTACTAAAAATATCCAAGGGATTATGGACATACTTCTCATCAAAAATGAAAAAGTAATGTATTCAATATTTTTCTTCAGGATTCTTTTTCTATTAATATCAATAAAAACCTGATGCACTCAAGAAATACTCCAACATAGATAAATGTATGCAAAATAGCAAATAACCAAAATGAAATAGAACATACACAATATACTGGTTTACAGAATTTTTTAAAAATAATTTTATTTAAAGAGAATAAAACAAAACAAAGCAGAATAAAGTGTAGCAACAATACAGTATTCCAAGGAAAAAAGGAAAAGAACAACAACAAAAACACCTAAAAAAAATTATTGCTTGACAAATTACATACTGACTTCTTGGAAATAGTTGTTAAAGTTAAAACATGTAAAGTAGACATTCAAACAGTGAGACTGTTAACAGTTCTGCTCCACAATCTGACAAAAACAGCAATATGGTCATCCATCTTACCCATGCAAATATACATGCAATTATATCAAAAGGATAGAATTAAACACAAACAGAGCAAAGCAGATTACAAGAAAGCAATGTAAGAGACAAAAATTTCAAAACTAGACAATCGGTGATATTCGCTCTCTATCATATTGACTCTTTTTTTCTTCCAAATAGTTGTCCATATTGTCACATACAGGGAATTGACATGAAACAACCTAGTATGGAATTGATCTGAGCAGGATGAGGAGGGCATTTCAGGTCTTCAAGACCAGACATTAGGGAAGCCAAGAATGGCTGTCATAGTGTCTCTCATTCTTCTCAAAACAGCTGTCCATACCTTAATGTGTGTTGAACTTAAACAAGGCAAAGCAAGCTAAGATCACTTTGAATGAAAAGTGATAGTTTTGCTGGACTTCACATCATGACATTATGGAATCAGCACTGGGTATTGTAGTGTCTCTTTTACTTAAAAGTAGTTGTTCATTTCAACATGTGTTATATAGTTGGTTCTCGTAAACTGTTTATAAGCTCTACACCTGCATGAGTCTCTACTTGTATATCTATCATTTCTGCATTAGCAGGAAAAACAAAACAAAGCAAGATAAAACAAAACAATTCCTAGAAAAGCATGAGGCAGAAAAGTCACATAAAACCACAATAAAAGGTGATCTACAATGGTTACCATGGTGTCTCAGCAGTGTATAACAACATTAATAAAAACGAAGCATTGGAGATATTAAAGACTTCAAAAGCAAGTAATAATCAAACCACAGTGTGTATCTTAGTGAATCTTGTCATCTTCAGTGTAGTTGCCTATACTCTTAGACTTGATGCTATCCATCACAACAGATTTAAATAAAATCAGTCAATACAAAGTAGCAATCTAACAAACCAGATTCAAATAAGATCAGTTATAATAAGACAGTGTAAGTTATAAAGGGCTTCAGATTAAGTTGATAGGAAAATTAGGGATGA
>PVJX010048130.1:0-11568 GCA_004027295.1 Dolichotis patagonum
TTTTTTTGAGACAGGGTCTCACGATGTAGTTCAGGCTGGCCTTGAACTCACTGTGCAGTAAAATTTAGGCCTTTAAAATTAAACTGCTGGTTCCTTTGTGCCAGTGCTTAAACTTCACAGGCTAAGCATGCACTCAGCCACTGCTAATTCCTCTAATTCCTTTAGCACTAAAGGTCCTTGGAAATGGGACTAGAGATGAGAAATAGCTGGTCATTTGACTGAAGTTCTGTGAAAACAAAAAATTATTGAAAATTATTTTTTTCCTCATTTATTAGGTATTTGTAACTTTTTGCACCATCAAGTGATTTTTTACAACCACTTGTATTTGTCACACTATTTACCTCTTTAAAAAAGAAAATTAATTCCTGGTGTGTTGCCAGAGGGGTATAACTTTTTTCAGCTACCTGCTGATTTACCAATGTGTTTATGAGTTCCTTTGCTCAGAGTTGCTTTGTTATTTTTTCTTTCGGTACTGGGATTCGAACTCAGGACCTTGTGCTTGCCAGGCAGGCACTGTACTGCTGAGTTATAGATCCCCGACCCCAGAGCTGCTTTGACTTCTACTTTTTCCTTCAGTGCTTAACTTCTTTTACCCTGAGTATGTCTTTTAATAGCTCTTTTAGCAAGAACTTGTAAAAGTGAACTGGATCTTTAGCTGGTCAGGAAATGTCTTGCACGAGAGCATGGAAGAAGCTGGCCTTCCAGGCCATCAGGGTTCCCACTGTGGAGACGTCGGTCCTGTCTTCTGGCACCTACCTGATGCTCATCAGAAGTGTATTGAAAGTCTGGTACTATGTTTTCCCCAAAATAAGATCTAACTGGAAAATAATCAGCCTTGAAAACTACAGATCAAAAGGCTGTCAAGGATGGGCTGATCGGCACTGGCACTTTTGATCCCTAGTTTTTAAGACTCATTCTTTTCCAGCTAGGATTTCTTCTGAGGGTGGAAGGTGTAGCCATGCCCTGTACCTTTACCATCTCTCTTGTAGTTTTCAGATTTTTCTCTTTGATGTTCTACAACTTTGCTGTGTGTGGTGAAGGTGTGTTGCTTTTTACCCTGTTGGGTAGGTCAGTTAAAAATTAAAGCTCTATAATTTCACTTACTATTTCTCCCCATTTTCCTCTTTGTAGTTCCTATTGGAGATACGTGGTAGGATCTTTTCATTTTATCCTCCATGTTCTTGCTTTGTTTGTTTGTTTGTTTGTTTTAGAGACAAGGTCTTGCTGTGTTGCTTAGGCTGGTCTCCAACTGTTAAGTTCAAGTGATCTTCTTGCCTCAGCCTCCAGAGTACCTGGGACTATAGGTGTAGCCCACTGGCAATTGGACTTAGAAAAATTTGTTTTAATCTTTTTATATGTATGTGTGGTGCCTCTCTCTCTCTCTCTCTCTCTCTCTCTCTCTCTGTTAACATACTGCCTCATTAAGTAGTTTGACCAGCCTCAAACTCAAAATCCTCCTGCCTCAGCCACCACAGTGCTGGAGTTACAGGTGTATACCACCACATCTGGCTCATTTTGCATGATCTTTTTTTTTTTTTTTTGGTACCAAGGATTGAACTCATGACCTTGTGCTTGCCAGGCAGGTGCTTATGCCACTGAACTAAATCCCTAGCCCCCTTTGCATGATTTCTTTATAGCCAGCTTCATATCCATTAATTTCTCCTTAGCTATTAATGTACAATGTTATTTGTCCACTAAATGCTTTCCACAGTGAATGTATTTTTTTGTTTCTGATGTTTCTGATGGGTGCTTTTACTATTTAGTATTTTAAAAATATAATGTACTATTTTTGTCTAACATTATCTATTTCTTGAACACTTTTAAAAAAAACCTTATTTAAAAAGTCTCATTGTTCTATTATTGTGAGTTCTGGGGGTCCGTGTTTTCCTGTTTGTTTCAGCTTCGCACTTAGCATTTCTCTCTTAGTGATCTATTTCCTCATGTGGTTTGTAACTATTTCTTTGTGCTTGCCTGCAGCAGGTCTGTTTCCATGTGCTGTGAATTTTGAAGACGTTTTTAATAGGTCAGCTTTGTGATTTGCCTCTGCTGAGGCCCTGCAACTCTACTAATTATGGAAAAGTTTTTATGTTGAATCTTGAGCTAAAGATTTCTGCATCCACTGCAAAGTGTGTGTGTGCGTGTGTGCGTCACACTTGGTGTCTGCTTAAGGATATCTGAATAAATTAGTCCTTTATTTGGCAGGATGTAGGCACAGAGTTACTAGAATTGAGTTCTTGGTTTTAAAATCTGTCTCATTTTTCCCAAAGCCATTTTCGGTTCCTTATTTTATTTCAAAGTGGTAAAAATTGAGTCCTTACTTCCAATTATGTTATTGTAAAAAGCAGTTTGTTGTTTTAAATTAAATCAGCAGTTCACTTCCTGGGTGATTTTCTTATTCCTTTTCCACTGATTGTTGTTACTTCCTCCTCTAGAACGCAAGGCAGTGAGGCTTGAAGAATAGACTTCTTGTCTATGGCGCACAGGCCTGATTGGAATGCACAGTGAATCATCCTTGTGAAACCATACTGATTCCCTTCTTCTGGGGAACTGGAAACTATTGATTTCCACTCTGCCCCAGAGATACTGCTTCTTTCTGCCAAGAGTGAGTTGCAGGGTTTAGTGTGGGTCTGCGTTCTCTGCCCACAGAATGGCCCACTTTTAATTCTAGGATGCGTGGGAGCCTTCGTTTGTTCTGGCAGATGAGTTTTTACATGGAGCTACATAATTCTGCATCTCCTTCTCCAGTGCTAGCCCATTAGTCCAAACTTTCCAAAGAAATGACAGGTCTCCCTGTTATCTGAAAATACGTTCCAGACTTGGCCTGTCACACAAGATATGTGTGATCCTTGAGCCCTTGAAATGTGATCTTTTGGAATTGAGATGCATTGTAAGTGCAAAATACACATCTAGCATGAAACAAATTTAATATGTCAATATTTGTTATATTGATTACACGACAAAATTATAGTATCGTGGGATTATAAATTATGTCATTAATTTGACAAGTTTCTTTCTCTTTTTACTTTATTTATTTTTTGACATAGGGTCTTGCTTTGTAGCCCAGGCTGGCCTTGAACTCACTGTGTAGCCCAGGCTAGCCTCTTGAGCTCCCAGGGATTCTCCTGCCTCAGCTTCCTGAGTGCTGGTATTACAAGGCATGTGCCACCGCATCCTTATCTGTATTATCTATATTATCTATGGTAATCTATATTTCCACAAGACAGTGCTGCTACAGAACCCTACTAACAGCAGAATCCATAAATGCTCTAAGAAGAAATTTCTGTGTGATTTTCTTCTACTGTATCTCCATTCACCATTTTTTGATGGTGTGATTTTTGGAATGAGCTAGTGGTGTCCTACTGCAATGCAGGCAGATGCAAGGGGAAATTGTATCTTGACCTGAGTGAGGTTCAAACGTCAGGATATAAGGTAAAAACTGCATATGATAAGAATTACCCTTGAAAGTCCCTTAGGGAGTCCTCAAGATGTCACCATCTTTTCTTACCTTGCTCTCCTCTAGTGTGAAGGCAAATCATGGTTTCTTCATTGAGAGCACATAAAGAAGTTGACCTGTGTTTGTCTGTGTGTTTTAGCAAAATGTAAATGTTAAATCCAAATTACCCTGAACCTGTCTGTGAGAATCAGTGAGAAAGAAAACCACCTCCAGAGGTAAATCTGGGCAACTACGGGTTAACTGTACATCTAAGCTCCCTGAGAAAATCGATGCTTATGACCCAGCTATGTACAACTACAGCTATAAATGTAACGTCAGTGGACTGGGAAATTCCACCAAAACTCCCCGCTCCCCCTGGACGACCGTCCCCCCACAACTCTGCTTCACTTCTGCTTCTGTAATCATGCCTGACAACACTCGCCAATGCAAGGTTGCCCCATAGAATGACAATGGTGTCAAAGTAAAAGCAAGACCCTACTGGGGGGTCTCAGGAGGACACGAGTCCCCTGTGGACACGCAGGCAAAGTAAACTGGCTCTTTGCTCCCGAACTCCGCGTGCATCCGGGTGATTTCTTGGGATTCCCACTTGTCTCCTGCATCAGCAGAACTGAAACTTCCTGCAGGTGCTCTGGGCTTTCATGTTTGTTCTGCAAGTGTCACGGAGGAGGGACTTGGCTGCTCTGTTTCCCTCTTCCTCTCTTACCCTCTCGTTCATCTTTCCGTTAGGTCTTTTGTGTTTGCTGACTTCTGGGAGCTGAATTTGCGTACTCCTGTAACCATCTCTCTCTTGCCAGGCTCCAATTCTGTGGCTCTATGATTAGAAAGGCGTCATTAGAATCCACAAATAAGTCGCAAATGAAATTGGGCAGCAGTGTGAATGCACTTAATGCCAACAAACTGTGCATTCAAACCTTGATTAAAATGGTCAATTTTAGGTTAGATGTATTTTTTACTACCATTGTTTAGTGCCACGATGAAGCATAATTATATTTCCAAGGGAAAGAACGTGGGACTTTGGAGTGGCACAGAATTGCTGGGTGGAAATGTCACAGTTTAGGTTCTCCGAGGTGTAGCTTTGATCTGAGTTTAGCATGCAGGATTTTTGCTTTTCAAAATCCTCTTGGAATTGGCAGCTGTGGAAGGCAGAAGTGGCGATCAGGGGAGGAAACAGGGAAAAGCAGCCCAAGTAGCCTCATTGCACCCCACAGGGAGCCCTGGAGCTAAAATGGCTCAGTAGACTGGTCCTAGTGTTGCAGGTGAAGGGCTCAGGCCTGTGTACCCCAATTTCAGGAAAGGATTTCTTTCCGTGAACTGTAAGTCTTGAGCCAAAAGACAGGAAGAAATAATTTTTTTTTTTTTTTTTTTTAATAAAAAGGGTCGAAGCTCTTTCTCTCCAGACTATGGGATGGAGTCACTCCGTGCTTCCAGATTGTTTCCTCGGGCTCCCCACTTCATCTGTGAGCTGTTCCCCTGGTCTTTGAATTCTCCCCTTCGTAAAGCTGAACTTGGCCCATTTCTGGTACTTGCAACCAGAATAGCCCCAGCCGATGCTCTGAGCCCGGCTCTCCCCCATTTCAGTGTTTGGCCTGAGTAAGTCTCTGCGAGTCTTGGTTTCTTCATCTTGCAAATTTAGTCTAATAAAAATCTGCCTTGCAGAGAAGAGCCAGGGTAATAAATAGGTAATGCGTGTGCCCAGAATTGTACGTGGTAGTCTAAAGGGTTACAAAACCAGTAGGAGTAGTCCCTCCCCACCACCACTTACACTGGAGAATTGCTTTATTAGAGGATCAATCGCCTATTATGGTAAATGTGGGACTGAAGAGAATTTTCTGTTTGCCAAATGTCTATTTGGAGCTGAGCTTCAATACTGCACCCTCTATCCTGATCTTCCCTGACAGGCAACGTGACCCCAAAGCATAAAATAGTGAACCAGAGACAATAATCTCTTTCCCTGGAAATCTCTGACCAATCAGATAGAAATTTTAAAATGTATTCAAAGGGGTTTACAGTGAAATTCGTTAAAATTTCTAACAGTGGAGAAGATGTCTAATAAGCGCCTTGGGAGTTAGGTCCATTAAGTAAGATTTGTTTTGATGGCTATGTTTCACGTCTAGAGATACTGTGATTCAATCCATGCTATATTGCTATGCATATAATAACACACGGAATTTTAGCCGTATTGTACTGCACTTTACCATGCAAAGAAAAATGGAAAAAGATATAAACATTTTGATAATAAAGCCTCCAGACAGGGTCGCTGTTTCACACTCCTCCATTGCCCCCCAACTCAACCTTCACTGCCAACATTGGAACACTCAGGATTTTTTAATTGAATTATTTATATCTTTGTCTTCCTTAGACACAAGTGGGAAAAAGCTGGGTGAAAAATTTAATGGTTACTGCTGAAATATTTACAGATAGAAGGATGTGATGTCTGGGATTTGTTTCAAAATGCAAGGGTGGGGGCAAGTAGTTCTCGCTGTGGATGGGACAAAGGTCAGTGTTTTGAGAGACTGGGTAAAGATACTTGGGTTTATTATTTTATTCTATCTACTTGTCTCTCTCTCTGTCTTTCTGTCTCTCTGTCTCTGTCTCTCTCTGTCTCTCTTTTTGTCTCTCTCAGTTTAAAGATCCATGATGTGCTTTAACTTGAGAGGACTGATTGCTAAATTTCTGAGAACTTTACATCCTGGTTAACGAATATTGGGCAGCTTGAAATTGACCATGATAGAAGTATCTATAAACTAGCAAGTAATACATACCAGCTCATAGAAGAGCCGGTAGCTGGTAGGGACCATATTGCTCACTTTTCTTTCCAAATTATCTAAAGCCCCCAAGTCAATATTCAGGTACTCACTAATGTGTTTTTATTTTATTAAGTTGTACCTTATTAAGATTGTAAGAAGCCAGGCTGAGCACCTTTGGGGATTTAAAAATTAAGGAAGAGAAGAGATATCTTTAACTTCGTGCAATAACATATACATAAATGATTACGAATACAGCGACAGTGAAGTGCAATGCTCAGAACTACCTTAAGAGAAACACTTGCCAGTTATCGCTAAGGAATATGGCTGTTAGCAGAGTCCAGCTCTCAGTGACTTTAGAATTCACCTTAGCACTGAGCTACGTCCTTGGCCCTTTTTTTTTTTCTTCCGCTTTTTACTTTGAGACAGGCACTGAGTCATTAAATTATCCCAGCTGTACTCAAACTTAGAATCCTCCTGTCTCAGCCTCTCAGGGTGCTGAGATTAAAGGCATGTACTACCATGCCTGGCCACCTCAGCTTTCCAAAAGCACTGTATCATACACCTTAAAAGGGTAAACTTCATAGTTAGTGAATTCTATCTCAATCAAGCTGTTCATTTTTTTAAAAAAAAAGGAAATGAGACAGAAGTGTCAGCCTCTACTTCTATTGTTAAATGTTTCCCTGGAAGGTCTAACTACTATAATAGAACAATAAAAATAAATATAAAGTTTAACTGTTGAAAAGCTCTTTAGAGCCAGCGATACAGCTCAGCATCATAGTGCCTGCCTGGCAAGTGTGAGGTCGTGAGTTTAATCCCTGGTACCAAAAAGAAAAAAGAAAAAGACAAAAGAAAGAAAGGAAAGGAAAGGAAAGGAAAGGAAAGGAAAGGAAAGAAAGAAAGAAAGAAAGAAAGAAAGAAAGAAAGAAAGAAAGAGTCTTTTTTTAAAAAAATCATGATTTGTAGACTTAGGGTGTCAAGAAAGAATAAGAGTAGAGAATTCGATAAGGTGGGTAAGGGGTATATAGATAGTCTTTCCTTTAACATGCGTGGCTTTGAATTGTTTTGGCTTTATGATAATGAAATCATACTTCGATTTTGGCTTTTGATCTTTTCCTGGGCTTGTAATGTGTAACATGATGCTTCCCTTGGGAGGCTAAGCAGTAGCCACCACATTGTGAAGCTATGGTGCTTAATAGTTTGGAGGTACAGTGGTGCCTTGGTTCACAAACTTTTTTCCACAATTCTGGAAAAAATAGCCACATTTGTGTTTGAGTGGGAAAGATAGCCATGATCACGTTTGTCATCTGATCCAGAGTTTGCAAACAAAACCAAATTTTTGCTGAACGCTTCTGTTTGTAAACCAAATTGCAAACAAAAATGTTTGTGAACTGAGGTACCACTGCATTAAATGGATTTTGGCTTCTGACATTTTCAAACTATGATGAGTTTATCAGACTATAATGCTATCTTAAGTCAATACATTTCTATATGTGCATCTTAATCCATTTTTGCAGCTATTACAACCACAGACTGGGTAATTTATAAATAACAGATATTTAGGCCATTTGCAGACTGCAGAGGAGGAGAACAAGTAGCCAACAAGAAGCAAGCCCTCCCTGTGAGTTGGTGCCACGCACAAGCCGATGCAGGGAGATGGGGATGCCAGCCCTTTCTGGTGCACGGGCTGGGAGACAAGAAGAGCCATCTCCCATACCACATGTTCCCCCATAAGCAATCAGCTGATCCGGTACTAAAGTAAAATACAACTCAATGCTTATAGTTTTTAGTGTTCCACTGACTTTGCAGGCCTAAAACCAATAGTCTGATCATCTATTCAGAAGATAACAATATGCAACGTAGCATCTATGGAGGCTCTCCTTCTGAAGGTGGAAGCCATTGTTAATTCCCTATTATTTTCTTTTGAAGTCCTGTATCATTTTCATTGTGTTGTTGGGTTGGATTGTATTCTGTTTTGTCTTGTTTGATTTTATTATATCCAATGGCATGAACAGCTGTTTCAAAGATAACAAGATATGTTATGGTAGACATTTTGGATTTACTATTGTCTTATTTTGAAGTCCTTTATTGCATTCTTTTTTTTAATTTTTATTGGGTCTACTCTATTTTGTTTTGTTTGATTTTTACTACGTCTGTAGTTATGGGCAGCCATTTTGAAGACAACAAGAGGCATTATGGTAACCATTGATGATTTCCTGTTATCCTTGCTTTGAAGTCCTTTGTCAATTACACTGGTTTATTTTGACTAGTTTTATTCTGCTTTATTTTGCTTGGCTTTATCCTCTTTAAAATAAAAATTACAAAAAAAAAAAAAAAGGAAATTTATTTCTCACACTTGAAGGTGGGGGATCCAACATGGAGGTGCTGGCAGGTTTGCTGTCTGTGAGGGCTTCTCTCTCTGCTCCTGAGATGACATTTGCTATTGCGTCCCCTGGTGGGTACAAATGCTGTTTCCTCCCATAGTGGAAGGTGGAGGAAGGAAAGGCAATAATCTCTCCCTGAGTACTGCCTCATGACGTAAGCACTTTCCAAAAGGTCTTACCTCTTAATGCCACCACGATAGGATTTAGTTCCAATATGACTGGGAGGGGACACACATTCAGATGCAGTTAGCAGTAAATTGACTTATATAAGCACACACGTACAAAGGTATCTGCCAGTTAGGAAAAGATTTGGTTCACATTGATAACAACAGCTGTGAAACATTTCTCAATTAAATTTAACCTAAAATGTGCAGGACCTTTGCAGAGAAAGCTACAAAATTTTACTAAAAGGCATAAAGCAAAAAATGTAAATACTAGACATATTTGTTCATGAAAGTAAAACATT
Organism: Dolichotis patagonum; assembly: GCA_004027295.1. Taxonomy (NCBI): domain Eukaryota; kingdom Metazoa; phylum Chordata; class Mammalia; order Rodentia; family Caviidae; genus Dolichotis; species Dolichotis patagonum. The sequence goes on from PVJX010048130.1 coordinate 9,049, forward strand.
ATCAAAAATAAATCACTTCTTCACAAATTAATTCATGATGGCAATGTAATTCCAAGCGAAATTCTACTAGCTATTTTGGCATTTGTCAAATTTTTTCTAAAGTTCATCTAGGAAACACAAATATGAGGTGATGTCTTTAAAAATTCCATTGAAAGTGTTAAAATACAAATAAACAGAGGGAAATATCTCTAATAATGAGTATGATTGAAAAGGATATAATGTCCTTAATTCTGCGCAGAGCTTTCGTGAGTCATTAGATAAATGATGACTATCCTGGCAGACAAACAGACAAAGGGTTTCAAAAGGCAGTCCACAAAAAATAAATGAAATTGACCAATAAAAATTTATTTATTTATTTTACAGTGCTGAGAATTGAATTCAGGGCCTTCACACTGAGTTGTATCTCTGGCCCTTTTTCTTTTTTTCTTTTTTTAATTTCAAGACAGGGCCTCACTAAGTCAACAAGAGTGGGCTTCAACTTGTGATCCTCCTCCTTCAGCCTTCCAGAGTGCTGCTCTTTTTCTTTTTTCTTTTCTTTTCTTATTTTTTTTTTTTTGACAAGGTCTCACTATGTAGCTCAGGTAGACCTTAAACTGACGATCCTCCTGCCTCATTCTCCTGAGTGCTGGTATGACAGGTGAGTACCAAGACACCTAGCACCAAAAAACATTTTAAAAACTGTCACTTTCATTTGCAATGTGTAGTAATAAAATTATAGTATAATAAAAGTTAGATATATTTTAGGCATTCTAAAAATGAAATAATAAATGATACTCCATATTCTTAAGAATCCAGAATATCCAGGACTCTCATAAGCCATTATTAGGAATAAAAGTTTGAACAACTACAGGGAAGGTGTTTTTCCTAGAAATGTATTCAAAAGAAATATTTAGGATTTTCACTATAGCATACTTACAGTAGCAAGACATTGAAGAGATCTAAGTATTTATTAGTGGTAAAAAAAAAAAAAGTAAGTTTTGCTCCATCCGTATAATGGAGCTCTAAAAGTGTTAAAGCTAGATCTGTATTTATTACTGAGCTATTCAGAGAAAAAAATTAGGTTGCTTAACAGTATGAGTAGGATTTCACTATGTAAAAATAGAACAGGAATTTTATATATTGTATATTTAAAATTCTGTGTATTAAAAAGCACAAATACCGGGGCGGGGAGGTAAAAAAAAAAAATAAATAAACAAAAAAAAAAAACCACAAATACCAAACTGTTAATCCAAGGAAGAAAGAGGGAGGGTATCAGAAATTACCAGAAAATTAGGGACTAACGGCCTAAATGGTAAGTGAAATATTTTGACGGAGTAACCAAATGCTCAGAGGTAGACTTCGGGGAGAGGTTGTTGTAGACAACGACAAAGACATCAGCTGACAGCTTTTCTCTACCTTACCCTTTTCCTCCAAAGTCTCTTGAAGACATTACATTAAGTAACATCAATCAGACACAAAAGGAAAAATATTACATGGTCGTATTTAAACGAGGTACCCAGAGTCATCAACTCACAGAGACTGAGAATAGAAAGCACGGTAGCTGCCAGGCGCCGGAGGGAGGGACGAGTGGGGCTTTGTGATGGATGTAGAAAAGTGCAAAACGGAAATTGGTGTAGAACCGTGTAAATGCACACTTAACGAGGTTACAATGCAGCTGGTAGTGCAACTCGGGAGTACAGCATGCACTTAGCATATATGGCCAGTACTAAGAAAAAAAGTCCAGGAATAAATTATTATACATTGATTTAAAAAAAAAAAAACTACATTAATGCACATAAAAAGTTACATAAGGTGTAGGAAGGTTGTGTAATATATCTGAATGTCTCATGTGTACCCCAAAATCTAATAATAGCCCCAGCCCTCGTTCTCCAAATGCTCAGTCATTATGACAACCAAAATTTGCCCCCAACTTTCCAAAGAGGCCCCTAGAATGTGATGCCAGCCTACTGCACGACTCAGGACAAGCACAAGACCGGACCGCGATGCTTCCTCCAATCAGCGGGTAGCCAGGGGCTGCTGTGGGAGCAAGGGAGGTGATACAGAGAAGCCTGTTACTACAGCCACGGCCTGGATGCGCTCCAGACCTCTGCCACTAGGGGGAGCCAGCCTGCGGGGTGAGGCCTCTGCCATGTTTTAATTTTAGCATTTAATTTTTTAGAATTGTGGTAAAACGCACATACAAATGTTCATTTTGACTTTTTTTCTTAGTACTGGCCACATATGCCACATAACAGTTCTTTGTTACACTTGGAACTTTACCAAGACTTGTTCAGAAATCACGTCTTCAACCACTAACACTTGTGGTATTTGAGTCACCCCTTGCATACTGCAATTTACACTGCATAATGCCGTTTACGCCGCATATTTTTTATTTTTTTATAATTTTATTTAAAGAGGAAAAAACAAAACAAAATAAAACAGAATAAAGGGTAGCAACCATACAGTATTCCAAGGAAAAAAGGAAAAGTACAACAATAAAACCTAAGAAATTATTACTTGACTAATTACATACTGACTTCT